>CAUYQV010060029.1:0-19098 GCA_963574575.1 Galagoides demidoff
TTGTTAGACGCCAGCCACATACACCTAAGGTGGTGGGTTGGAATCCAGCCCAGGCCCGCCAAACAACAATGATGGCTGCAACCAAAAAATAGCCAGGCCAGGCATTGTGGTGGGCATCTGTGGTCCCAGCCACTTGGGAGGAAGAGGCAGGAGACTCACTTGAGCCCAGGAGTTGGAGGTTGCTGTGAGCTGTGATGCCATAGTACTCTACCCAGGGGGACAGCTTGAGGCTCTGTCTCAAAAAAAAAAAAAAAAGTTTGCATTGTTGTCAGGCCCTGCCCTGCCCCGGCCCACCCTCCCCCGGCCCCCCCACCATGTTGCCCCACTTTACAAATGTTAAAATCTGGTCACCCTAACAATGTAAGTATAAGGATCAGTTTAAGTATCAGTTTATCTCTCCCAAACTCGAGATAATATAATGCAAAAAGAAATAAATGAAGAATTTTTTTCTTCTTCTTTCCATATATCTCTGGCCCCAAGATAGTCAGAAATCAGGATTTTCCAGATGAGGGGGGATAAGGACAGTAAAAGGCAGAGAAAGTGAGCCAACCTCTCATTATGTACAAGCAGCTAAGGAACCCTGAAGTATCTGAGATTCACGGATGCTCTCCAGGCTGAGAGAAAAATAATTTTATCACTTATGGTCCAGATGGCATCAGGAATTTCGCGTGTATGCCAGTCTCCTCCATCTCATGGACCCAGATGGATCCTGAGAAAGTAGGAATTTGCATCACATGCAGTCAGGAATCCTGAGCTAGGAATCCTCCCTTTTATAGGGGCTACACAGAAGTCTTCCCAAATAAACATCTACAAAAAAAACCCTCTTTGTCGCCCCAGAATGAAATATTATATGTATTATATTGGAAAAATATCTATTCAATTCCAAGGTTGTTAACTACATAAATGTCTTCCAACACATAGTTCATAACAAAGACAATCTTTCTCTTCATCTCTCAAGTGCTCTCCTTTCAACTTATACAGAGACACAACTGACCTACAGAGACAATCTCTGAGCCACTGGCAAACTGCAAGCTGCCAGAACAGTGACTCAGGAAAAACCTTAACTTTAATGAAAGACTGGATTAAAGACCACAAGTAATTGATCATTTTGCTGGTACACTGGGATTCCAAGGAACTGAAAAGATTTTCATTACCTAACAAAGACTTCAACCTGCCATGTTAGTAGAACACACCCCTAAATATTAACATAAGGAGAGTTTGAAAGAAAGGTGGGGATTAAGGGAGGGAGGCAATAAAGGAAGTTGATTGTTATATTCAGTGAATTGTGATTGTTCATCATTAAATTGATTATTGATGAGGTCACTCTGCTCGTATCCATTATAATAGTTCCTCTTCCATTCCTGATTTTACTTATTCTAGTCTTTTTTTTTTCAGTCTATCTAAAATTCATTGATTAGCTTTGTTGATTGCCATGTTTTAAATGCATACCTCCTCCAAAATTTATGTTGAAATTTTCCATGATGATGGTTTTGGTAGATGGGACATTTAAAGGGTGAATGGATTAAGACTGTCATCCTGCCTTTGGGTTCAGCCCTCTGCTCTCTTTCTTTTGCTATTTCCTGTCCTTCCTTGCCCTTCCGTCCTTTGACCATAAGATGCCGTGGCCATGTTATAACGCAATAAGAAGATTCACCAGACACTAGCACTTTGAGTTTGGATTTCTCATCCTCCAATGCTCTGAACCAGTTGAGTATTTGTTCATTCTAAATTACACAGTCTGATCTTCTGTTATAACAGGACAAAATAGACTAACACATGGATCTTTCTAGTGTTATTCTGGTCTTTATTTCTGCTCTGTTTTTTATTATTTCTTTTCTTCTACTTGCCCTAGGTTAATTTAGTTAATAAGTACATGAGGTTATTTATTTTAGATCGTACTTCTTTGATATAAGCATATATTACTATACACTTCCCTCTTAGAACTGCTGTACCTGCCTCCTATTTTACCTTTACCTAAGTTTAGGTAAGTTATCTGTCTACTTTCATTTCTCCCAGATACTTTTCACTTTTTCTTTTAATTTCTCCTTTGACGCATTGAGTGTTCAGAAGTATGTTGTTTAATTTCCAATATTCCTCCTGATATTGATTTCTTTAACATTTACTTGGTATACTTCTTAATATGTTGAGCCTTGTTTTGTGGTCTGACATCTGATCTCTCAAAGAGAGCATTCCATGTACACTTAAGAAGACAGAGTATTCTGTTGGTAGTAGATGGAGTGTCCTATAAATTTCTGTTAGGTCCATTTGGTCATTGGTCTACAAAGTAATTTAATTCCAACATTTTCTTATTGATTTTCTATCTGGATAATCTGTTTGAGACCCAGGAATATAAGTTATTTTCTATTATTATATTATAATCTACCTTTCCCTTAATAGCTACTAATATTTGCTTTATATATTTAGGTGTTTCAGTGTTAGAACATTGATGTATCTACATATTGATAATTATTGTATCCTCCTGATCAATTGATTCTTCTTTTTACATTTTTTTTACATAAAGTCTATTGCATGTGATATAAGAATAAAGATATTTGCTCTCTTTTGATTTTCATGTTCATAAATTATCTTTTTCCATCCCTTTACTTTTAGTCTACTTGTGTCCTTAGAAGTGAAGTTGAAGGTGGACCTAGAGCCTGTATCTGTGGGAGCAGTTTCTATATGAGCATCTGTGAAGGATTTATCTGTGGTGACCAACTAAAACCTGTATAGCACCTAGGGTGGGACTTGAGTCTGAGTGTGTAGAATTTGGCAGACACTAGAATGGATCAGGTACCTGGGACCACTGGGATATGTCCTGGTGCTGGAGTAAACCTGAAGCCTTAGTTGACAGGGGTGGACCTCAGTCCTGGGTCCATGTGAATTAGTCCAAACCCTGTATATCTAGTGGCTGTACTGTGGTATAGTGATGGGATGGAACTAAAGACTGAAGCAGCCAACTAGCCCTAGATCCTGTGGTTGTAAGATCAAGTCTGATACCACGGTAGGTGTCAAGGCTCAGTTCAAAGCTTCCAATTTTAAGTCTGGTATTATTGAGGCCTGCCATATCCTAGGTTTTCATAAGGGAAGGTTCAGTGTTGGAGTCCAAGGCAAGTCTAGTGTTCACTTTCCTGCCCTCTGTCTCTCTTCTGGAGAGAGACAGAATCCCTCTCCATGCTGTGCCTGGGATTTGGGAAGCAGTGATGTAGGTAATATAAAACTATTCTTTCTAACTTATTCATTAAGTCTTGTTTTAGTTACACCCAGATGTTGTCTTTCACCTGGTTTTTCGTAGCTCTTGAGAAGGTTTCTATGGGCACAAATAGTTGTTCAAATTGATATTTCTGCTGGGGACATGAGCACTAGAAATTTCTACTCTACTGTCATGTGGACATCCAATGGGCAGACACTTTTCAAAGGGTAAATCAGATGGGTAATTATCCATATCTAATAGGTCATACAGATGTCAAAATACCACTCCAATGAAGCACTATTTTTCTTTTTTAGGTCATGAATAAATGCCTATTTGTAGATTATGAGAAGTTGGATTACCAGTCCATGTCTTCATGTTGCTATTAAGCATCTGTAACCCAGGTCCTGTGTGGCCCTTGTGTGACTATTCTGTCTTTGTCAACTCATGGTTTCTACATCAAAATGGCTAACATTTCCAGTCATTGTTTCAGTGAAACCCCTTTACAACAAAGTCAATAAGTTCCAATTAAGCAGAATACTTAGAAATAAATTCAACAGAGATGTTTAAAACCACTATAATGAATATTTCAAAACACTGCTGAGAAAAAGATAGGATTACTTTGGAAATCAGTATAATACAATTAAATATGTACCCAACATAAATGCAAACATAAAAATTTGCAGATGGATGTTCATACCTCGATTTATGACATTGAAAGACTGGAAACAAACCCAATATCCATCATCAGCTTATAAAAAAACAACCTATAGTATATCATTAAAGTGCAATATTATTTAACATAAAGGTAAATAAATTATTTGCACACACAAATTGATTTCAAAATTATTCTGCTAAGTATAGTAAGTCAAATATAGAATGGTACATGATGTGTGATTCTTATATAAAATTCTAGAAAATGCACATCAATATATGCTAACAAATAGCAAATAGCAATTGGGGACAGAGGTAAAAGAATATAATCATTTTAAGGGGACAGGAGACAACCTTTGTAGGTAATAAAAATATTTGTTATTTTCCTTATGAAGTTGATGATAATACATAAATAGTAATCATTTTATATATATATTATTGTTGTAGGTTTATTTTCTCCTATGTATGTATATACATGTACACATATGAAGTGACTTTGGTTGTATATTTATATTTTTATAAATTACACTTATTCAAAAATACAATTTGAGGCTGTAGGGGGTTAAGTGCCTAGAGAGGATTTCTGAGATTAGATAGGCCATGATAAAAAAGGATAAAGTATTTTCCAAACTAGAAGACATTAGGGCAAGACACTGATATTTTACTCAGCTCTGTGTCTGCACACTGTCTTCCCTGTGTGAGTGGAAGGAGACGAGGATGGACATTATATCCAGTTGGCAGAACTCGTGCAGTAATATAGGCAAAAAGTGATAACATGTTGCGTCAATTTAGCATTGCACAGATAAATAAAGAACAAATAGATGAGAAATTGCATTCATGGAAAAATACAAACAGATGAATCATGGAAATACACACAGAAGTGATGCTAGGATTTATAAGACCAATGAGTGATGGAACCCTGGGAGTGAGGAGAAAGGCAGATACCTAGAGTCTGAGTTTCTGGACTTTAGACTGAGTGTATTCCTTAGTATTAGAAAAACTACGGGAAGAATGGATGGGCAGGAAGTAGAAAAGCAGAAGGTTTAAAAGTGAAAAACAATCCAGATCAAAGTGTGTTGAGTTGATGATGCATTGGGACATTTAAACATCATTAGCTAATTGAGTACGAGAAACTGAGCTCAGAAGACGAAAAATACAGAGATGTGGTCAAAGTCGCCCATGAGAGTTAAGATCAGATTAGGGGGAGAGAGAGATCTGTGAAGCTAAATGCAGATGAAGTGCATTAGTAGTACTCACATTTCAATATGTTGGAGCTTTGATACTGTTTAAATACTGATGAGATGGTGATTAATACGAAGTTATCATGGTATCAGCAAGCCTGGCTGTGTGCTTTTTTACAGTAGGTTTCAGAAGTCTTCATGAAAGCAAACAGGAAAGTGAAACCTAAATGAAGGTTTTATGTGTGTTTGTGTGTGTGCATCTGTGTGCATTTCCTTAGACTGTTATAATAGAGAAGTCGGTCACCCCTAAAAATGAGGAAACTGTCTAAAGATCAGGGAAACGTTGAGCCATGATAAGGTGACATATTGCATATTCAGTGTCTGTTGCTAATATCAGGGTGGAATAAAATAGCTCATTTATTAAATGATATTTCACACCTCATGAACTATCCAAAATTACAGAATAGCTTAGGTGGGTAAGTTATCAAACCAGGAAAAGCACATAGAACAGCACAGAGCTCGCCATAGGACAGAGCTCGGGCTGCTGCCCTTGGGTAGCTGACCTAACACATCATGGCTATACAGGTGAGTCAAGGGAAGGGGACAGAAGTCCTGACACCGCTGTGCCCGAAGTTTGATATCTCTAATGCCAAATGAATGCCTTGTGTGAGTCTGTACTTACTCATTGCTGAATCACAGACTGTGTATCTCTGGTCTCATAAATAGAAAGGCAAGTTTTTGCTGTACCATGATAGATGTGAATCGTAATAGAAAGTTCCTACGTCAAAGAAAGGAATTCAATGGATGCTGGATGATCATCGTGTGAAAACTTTTATACTACATGTCTATCCCTGCGTAATTCTCTAAATTTGCTTTTACTTCTTCTCGAATATCAGTAGGAGACATTGCTTCCAAAGTAATAAATGAATACTTTTCACCTTCCCCAGGACTTGCCGCACTGGTCTTTGGCGCCAACGACTGGAATGTGCCCTCTGGGCCCCTTGTTAGTGGTGAGATGCACAGACGCTGCTCTGTTGACTCAGCTGTTTAAATACACATTTTCAAATAAAATATTTGCAGCGCTGATGCCAAATTCCTCCTGACATTCACAATAATATTGAATTTGACTCGACCAAACAAGTGCAAAAGAATGTGGAACAAAAGTTCCATCTAGGCTTTATCTAGTTTAACACTCCCTTATTAGTTTTTAATGCTCTCTTTTGATTTTCAATTTGAAAAAGAATTTGCTCAACTCTCAGTGATTGAAGTTGTGCAGCCATTAAATTAAGAAGGTGTGCTACTACTATTAAAGGCATCTTTTAGCTGAATGATAAATTGTCCTTACAACAGTTTTAGCTTAAGCCTGCAAAAAGCTTGACAATATGCTCAGACTCTGGAGAACATTTTTCTTTAAAGATGAAACTAAATTATTATGGCAATGTCATTAATATTATCTAAACAAAAACTTTGAAATCTCATAGGATGTACACAGTGTATTTCTGTATGATATAGTCATCCTTAAATGTAATAATGTTTTTTTCATTGAGAGATTCATCTGAAAGTAATTGTTTTAGGTAAGTATGTGCACAGATGTACACTTAGAAAAAAAATGAGATGCTAATAAAACCTCATTTCTCCTCCTTGTGTATATTTCCATTATAGCTTTTAGGGAAGAACGTATCAGAATCTGTTGAATGCAGGTAGCACTGCACTGTACTATGAATGCCTTCGTTACACCTGTCTTTAAAGCAAAAGATTTATTCAATCAGAAAACCAGACTCTATGCCTGCCTTTATATTTGCATTCCTTAGTACTCAGACACATATCTCATTTACAATAGGGTTTTTATAAATGTGGAAAAAAAGAAAGACAAGGAAAAAAATAATGAATGGTGGAATCTCAGGCTATGTCTATGGCTGAAGAAAAAATGGGGATTTGCCAATATTAAGATGGCATTTAAAGCCTTGATCACATCACCAAATAACTAATTCCTGCTCTGAAGTTATTTGTTGGAAAGGAGTACGATAGATTATGTATAGTTCAAAGTATGGGATCTAATGCTCAAATAAAGGGATGGTTTTTAGACAGACTTATGGATAGACACAAAGAAGTGTTGGCAGGTATTTTGTGCAGGTTGGTGACAGGAGTCTATAGAATTGCGTTTAATCTTGCTAGTGAAGTACTAAGCAAGAACACTAGCTGAGGATGAAAATGTGGAAAAAAATCTGCAGTGACTAACTGGTGGGGAGAAGATGTGAAATAATGATTCTTGATAGTAGGAGAGTGTGTGACTTAGGGAACTCCGGGTTGAGAGCCGGGAAGCATGCAGAAACCACTCTTCTATCAAGTGCGACCCAGTGCATGTGCTCATGTGTTTCACGTCAAGCCCTATGGAGCTGCAAAACAGCATGCACGGAATAGACAGAGTTTAGAATTTAACCAGGGCTTTGGTTTGGCCACAGATGTAAAATTCAGTACATGGGGTAAAAGAGTCTTTGTGTGGACCTAAGCAAGAGACGGTGTGTATGATGGAGTGCAGAATTTGCACAGTAAAGAAACAGAACAGCAAGAGACATCAATAGGCAGGAGAGGTGATCTGGAAGGAATTCCACCTGTGTACACATCACCTGGCATCTATTATACATCCATTTTTCTTTTTCTCTTTTTCTATATCTTTCTCTCTGCCTACTTTTTCTCTATCTTTATATCATCTTTACTTGCTGTATGGAATAATAGGATGAGAGAATATGAAAGAAGAAAGTAAGGCATCCTACAGTACATTACCCCCACACCCTGCTGTTTACACAGTGGTCGAGCAAGTGATTATAAGAGGAAGCTCACAGCAGGGGCCAGAACACAGGAGCTTACGCTATAGGGTTAAGGCACCCAAGAAAGGACAACTCTTTCCTCTTCCATAGAGAGTTGAAAACGTTCCGGTTTTTATAGGAAAAACTCTCAGTGCATCTAGGCATGTAGGTCTCAGCTCACTGCGTTTTCTCTTATCCATGGTGGCCCTGGAACATCGTGGTGAATGTCAGGACACCTCGGGAAGCTTCGTAATTGCCATGGAAGTCACTTGCATTGAAGAAACTTTAAGAAAATGAATTCATAACTGACACACGATAGCAAGAGCTCGTGAAACATCTCTATGTGGACAAAACATCATATTTCACTACTTATTGCTACAACTGTCCATTTTGTGATATTATGTAGAATTTCAGGAACTGAGGTGTAATGTAAAGGAAGACTAAATTTCTGCTAATTAAAAGCATCAGCCTGGTGAATAAAATTTATGTTTCATTCATTGTAGAAAAAGAAAGTAAAAATTCTTGCACACTTTAATTTGTAGAATACAATTCATATCTATCACGCATAGCTTAATATACGTAACAATCATAGATATGCCTACCATTGTCAATAATGGGCAGTGTTTACAAGGGCAATCATAGAAAAGAGGCTGTGGCAATGATAATTACACCTACTATTGCAAAATTACTTAAAAACGCTAAGTAATTTGATGTGTGTTTTCATGCTTGACTCTCTTGTTAATATTGTATGGTAGTAAGAAAGGCTATTAATTTTCTCATTTTACATAGTGAAAAGTTACCAAAAAATGCAAAATCTTTCTTCCTGTCTCATCACATAAAACTAGTTAGTTAAAGGAAATTAGGAAAAATGAAAATTTCACTCCCTCCTTCAAGAATAACAAAACAAAACTTCAACAACCCAGATCCTCACACAAAAGGAAAAGTATTTCTGATGAGATAACATCTTCTTAAATGTATTTCAAATAGAGATAGCTAGTCTTTGCAAGAGGGAAGTTATAGAAAAGATTTTCACACGGGTTGATGTCTATCACAGAAATAGAATCATTACGAAGAGATTTTAGAGGAAGAAAGTTTGTTTTTGTTTTTGTTTTTTTTAAAGAAATTATCTCATGTAGTTGTGAAGTTGGCAGGTTGAAGGTTCAGGAAAGTTTTTTGTTTTCTTTTTTGAGACAGAGTCTCACTTTGTGACCCTTGGAAGAGTGCTGTGGTGTCACAGCTCACCGCAACCTCCAACTCTTGGGCTTAAGCGATTCTCTTGCCTCAGCCTCCCAAGTAGCTGGGACTACAGGAGCCCACCACAATGCCTGGCTATTTTTAGAGACGAGGGTCTCACTCTGGCTCAGGCTGGTCTAGAACCTGTGAGCTCAGGCAATCCACCAGCTCAGCCTCCCAGAGTGCTAGGATTACAGGTGGGAGTCACCTCATCTGGCGTAGGTTCAGGTAAGTTTTGATGTCATAGTTTCAATACAAAAAGCTGAAAGCTAAGGTGAAAAATCTATGTTGCAGCCTGGAGGTAGGACCTTTTCTTTCGTAAACTTTTGTGTTCTCTTAAGTACTTCATCTAATTCAGGGGTCCTCAAACTTTTCAAACAGGGGGCCAGGTCACTGTCCTTCAGACCATTGGAGGGCTGGACTGTAGACCCCAGGACAAGTCAGCTGCTAAGCAGGACAGGCAGCGGCAGCAAAAACACCTGGCAAGCCAGATAAATGTCCTAGGCGGGCTGCATGTGGCCCGCATGCCGTAGTTTGAGGACGCCTGATCTAATTGGATAAAGTCCACTTACATCATAAAGGATAACCTGCTTCACATAATTTCCACTGATTTAAACTTTAATCACGTCTTTAAAAAAGCCCTTCACAGCAGTATTTAGGACAGCATTTAACCAAGCAACCAAACACCATTCTCTGTCCAAGTTGACACATTAAATTAAGCATCACATTTGGATATGGAACTCTATGACATTTAAGGTCACCTCTGATTTTAATATCCTATATTTTACTTATTAGAGAAAACAATCCATGGAAGTTATGCTTGGAAAGACTGTTTTATTTACCCCCCTCCAATCTAGGCTTTAAAGTGTCATTAACCTTATTAAACATACTGGGAACAGATTTAAGTCAATAATCAGAAGACAAGAAATCAGAAAATAACAAGTGATATTCAACCTTCCTTGGAATTCACGCATCCCATGGAATCAGGGGGTTTTCATTGCCTCCTTCCTTATGGCTTTTAAACACCCTCAGTTCTCTCCAATCTCTCTGTTCTCTAAGTAGTTCAAGAACTACTACCATTTTCAAGGATAATTACAGCAGAGTTTGAATTGTTCTTCCTCCCTTCAACCTAATCTAACATTCCTACCAACATTTTCTCAATATTAAAGCAGGAATGATATTTTAAAATTAAATTTTCTAAACTTCAGTGAGCTTCCCATCCTTCTTCTGAGAAAGTGTCAAATCTCAGTGCTTTTAGGACCATCTTCCTATGAACCCTCTGGCCTTATTTTTCTTATATTCATATTTAAACTCATTATTTTATATACATAGATTTATCATGTGGTCTAAGATATACTTTCTCTTCTCTTGGACTACTGTTGAGGATATTTCTTTTGTCTGGACGAGGGCCCTATTACCCCTACACTGCCCTAGGCCACTCTGACTTTACCTGGGAAATTCTAGTCAGGTAAACCCAAGAAGATGTGGAAATCTTAGGTGGCTCTTGATTTACTAGTATATATAGTTTATGTGACTGAATTTTTAATAGTCTGACTTATTATTTATTCAGAGACAGGAAAATAATGTTTGATTTGCTAAAAATAAAACTTCTGGGCTAGGGGAGAAAAGATCCGCTAATATCAATAATATTAATCAGAAATAATGCAACGAGGTTTCATTGAAGACTTTTTTTTTTCCTGTTTCTGTTTTTAAACAGATGTATCCTCTTATGGAAGAAAAATGAACTCAGACTCAATCACCAATTAGGAAATTATTGGTCAAATATACTTGAAGTTATCCTGATATATGCTATGCTATTATGTGTGAAAATTATTAGAAGGAAAACATTAAAATAAAGTGTTCCTTTGGATGGAGAAGCATGATTTCAATGACAGTTCTTTCAGTGCATTTGAATTTAATGAAAACATATTCATTAATTTTGATTGCTATTACTTAAATTGTCTAACAGCATTTTCCTGTAGCACAAATGGGTAATTTCAGACTAAAAGTGGCGTACAACACTGATCTGAGACTGGAAATATTGCTCAATCGGTTTCTTCCTACGTTTTCAAAAGTTAGTGAGCTCTGCCTTCTCACTGCTATTCTTTCTAAATCAGATAAGAAGAATGGATTTTTTTTCTTCTACCACATGAACTAAAAGGACCGATGATGTAGTCCTAGATTGCTCTGTATTGATACAAATGTATGAATAACGGACGGCACTTCCAAATGAGTCTGCTGCCAGTAGCGGTTACTGCCGAATTATTCATTGGTAGCAACACAATTGCAAACGTTTGCAGTCACCTTTCAGTAAGTTGTATTTGAGGGACTTATCTCTGAATAGCCACTATCTAAGAACATGTGCTAGGAACTTCCCTATTTTCTCCAAATGCATTCCTAACGCTTTTTCTTCTTTCTTTGCTTAGTATTGTAAGAAAAACATTATCCAAGCCCCTTTGACCTTTGGCCAATGGGAGGAATTGAAAAAAAACAAAACACACAACCAAAAAACGGAGGTCCAGTGTAATAAAAGAACTAAGGTGATGCCTGTTTTCTTTCTTCGTTTCCAGGGCCCTCACTGGCACCAGCTGTTTCTCCCCGTGATGGCGATTCTTGCTCCTACCAAACAGCCCTTCCCTCTCGTCCTGGTCCCTGTTCTGAAGCAGCTTCAGGTTCTTACAATGTCACTTCTGTCCCCCTCCTGGCAGTCCCCGGCGGCAGTGCCACCTGCTGTCTCTAATCTCTCGCTTACTTTCTCTCCCAGTGAGTCCCTTTGGTCTTCAGTCACCCATGTAACCAATTCCCTGGGTTAAATTTTCTCTGATTGAGGCACATACAGGGTTTTAAATTTCGCTGCATACAAAGAGATTGTTGTTTCTTTTTTCAGGCATAAAGAAATAGACTAGAGAAACTCTAAGACAATTTTTTCTGTTTTTGAGAAAAAAAAAATCTCTTTGACAAAGCAGTATTAACCCAAACTTCTAAGAAGAGTCCCATATCCATGGACATTAAAAACGTTTGTTTCCTATTACATATTATGAAATCTACATAGCCAACCCCACTCTCATGACTCTGCTCTTGATGACACTGGACTTCTTTTCCCTAGATGTTTAGAACTTAATATTATAAAGTCATTTATTGTCCTCATCTAATATAATTTTAGTTTCTGTTATGTAAGAAGCACCATGCTGTGTAGCCAGAATCCAAAGATGTATAAGAAACAGTCTCTTCCCTCAGAGATGGAGGGGAGGGAAATGCAGGAGAACAGAAAATTAGGAATAACGAAACACTGGGTAGACTGGGGATCTGCACTGTGAGGTGAGAACACGAGAGACGTGAAATCCAGTCACAAGAGGCTCATGGCAGGCTTCATAAAATTGAATGGCTTTAAAATATAATGCCGTAATAATTATCTACAAACAAATATAATATGTAGTTTTCCATGGAACTCTAAAATAATTCATTTTTCTTTTACCTGTATTTACAACCATAGATACAGCCGGTTCTCAGTGGCAATCTCTTCCTACATATTCAATAAGAGGATACAAATTCCTGCTCTTTTCTTTTCTCTTAATATTCCTTCATCAACAAAGTTGTCCATATACTCAAGATTTTTTACATGTTCCCTCATCCTCTCCCCTTCCTGTAACTGTTACTCCTTTTCTCCCCGCCCACTTCTCTGATAACCTTGCATTTGAAGGTTGTATTTTTCCCCTGGTGCACTGAGGCTTACGGCCTTGAACTTAGGTAAGTTATTTTCTTATGCTGCATTCTTGTTTCTAAATGCCTTTTCTTGCTATTTTTCTATGACAATTTTCCACTGTCTCTTATATTGTCGATTTATTTGTCTCTTCTAGGACTTTCTTACTCTTGTAGACGTATCTTCGTATCTTCTAGTATATTTTAATTTGTAATTTCAGATTAACAGAAGAGTATGCATGATTGGATCACATTGTAAGCATTTGTTATGTAGCATCTGAGTTGGAACTGAGTCCAGGAGGTGGCCATATGCCCCCACAATGTACCCATCAGGTGTGAATCTAAGCCGCTTCTCTTTCTTCTCCCCTACTGGAATTTGGTTGTTTTTCTATGATGTAGGCTAGAGTAGTTGTTATTCTACTAGTTTCAAATTAGCATTGAGTACATAGGGTGCTTGCTTTTCCATTCTAGAAGTACTTTACTAAAGAAAATGTTCTTTAACTCTACCAGGTAAAATTAAAATACTATGTAAAGTCTCCACATTTTTATGGCTGAATAGTATTCCGTGGCATACATATACCACAGCTTATTAATCTATCCATGATCTGATGAGCACTTGGGTTGTTTCCACATATTTGTGATTATGAATTGTGATTCTATAAACCTTTGAGTACAACTGTCCTTGTGATAAAATGATTTTTTTTTCCTTCTGAGTAGATACCTAGTAATGGGATTGTGGGTTCAAATAGAAGGTCTACTTTTAGCTCTTTGAGAATTATCCACCTCTTTTCCAAAACAGCTATCCTAGGTTGCTACTCCACCAACAGTTTATAAGTGTTCCCTTCCCTCTGCCCCACACCAATATCTTGCAGCTTTGAGACTCCGTGATGTGGGCCATTCATATTTTTTAATTTAGCAATGCCCTCTGTATCTCTGTATTTCCTTAAGTGTTACACACCACACTTCTGATCTGCCTCATAGCAAAATGACTCAGAGAAGTTATCTATAATTTTTGCCCCAATTCCTTGCCTCCCAAATCTTTCAGAATTTTTCCTCATGTTTGGTCTCACAACTCCTTTGAGGTTCTCTTAATGCTCCTCTGATTGCTAAAGACCAGCTTCTTTTCAAATTTTTGAAACTTAGATTGAGGAAAAGCATACCTTTGCCCTATTTTTCTTGTATTACTCATTATTCCCTGGATTTTTTTTCTGCCTCACTAACCAATTTTTTTTTTTCATTTTAGCCCCTTTGGATCCACTGGAGATTTCTTTCATTATTTTATCTAAATGCTTTCCACAGAGCACTAGTTCACCTACAACATTTAAAAAACTATATGTAATCTATAATTAATTAAAATCTATAATTCCATAATAATCTAAAATTCTATTCTGGATCTTCAACATTGACTGACTTTTATACAAAATTCCAGATTTATATATTGAACTACCCACTTGATACCTTACATGTTTCACAGACATCTTGGACTAGACACGGGCCCAAAAGATTTCATTACTTTTCAACCATGCCATCCTTTCCTAGCCTGAGACTGCTTCCCCCCTAGAAAGCTCTAATATAATCAAAGTAGCTTCCTGAGCCATAAGTCCGTATCTTGTTTTGGATAACTCTTTGCCATCGGTTCACATTAATCTATTAGAATTAATTTTGTCTATAATTCCACAAAATATATAAAATATAGCAAATAAAATCTATCACTTATTCCTGTCATGGGTCCCCACTGTCATGACTGACTTTAATTCTAAGTACTTCCAAAGGTACTATTTTCAAATGCCCTCAGATTGGGGATTAGGGCTTCAACCTTTGGAACCTTGGGAGGAGAGGATCATTTTTAGTTTATAACAACATATTAAATATGATCTGAATAAATAAACTCATTCTCAGGTTGATTTTTAATAGATCTTATTCTCTAGAACAGTTTTAGATTTACAAAAAAGTTGAAAGAACACTACAGAGTTTCCATACAATCCACAAGTAGTTTCTTCTGTTATGAACATCTGATATTAGGTATGATACATTTGTCACAATTAACAAAATAACATTGATATATTATTATAACTAAAGGTCATGGTGTCTTATCCATTTTATATTATAAGTTAGAGCATGTTTGTTTAGTACACATGTATATTTGGTGTTACATAGGTGTCTGTTAAATAAATGAATAATTTAATCAGAAATTAATGCTTGGGTCCAGAAATATAAATTGAGGCTACTGATGAAGGTTTATTCTATTGTAATAGGTATGTTAATGTTGCCAAGACAATATACTTAAGTGAAGACAAAAATATAGTGAAGGATTTTGTAGTGATACAACAAATGTAATGATATGGTTAATGTCACTTTTGTCTACAAAAGTCACAGACTTTCTTCCTGTTATTTTATTGTTCACTTTTTAAATCTTTTGAATTATTGAAATAATATTTAAGAACTAATAGTTACATATTGAATAGAAAAGGAAAACGGGCTGTTCAGGCGATTACACGGCAAGCGTGATGCAGCTTGAAATGAAACTGCCGTGATGACAGTGTTTGACTCCTGCACACCAACATGCTCCACTACAAGGTCTTTCAACAATTCCCAGAGCATAAAAAACCCTCACAAAGAGCTGAGCTAACTCCCACCACAGCAGCGGTCACAAGTTTCAGCAACAAAGTCTGCGGTGGCTGATGCACGTTTTTACCCTAAAAGTTGCTACATAAAGGATTCTTATAGGGAGAGCGATTTCAAGAATCCACCGTCTCACAGAATATTCTTTCTGGTCACAAGTCTGTGTTAAATAATATCTTTCTAAGAAGCTGCATTTCCCAGCCTATTTTTTGGTCTCTGAGCTCCTTCGGCCCTTAGGAAAAGGCTTACATCTACCTGATCACCAAAGGACGAATAGGAAGGAGACTCAACCCATTTGGATAGTTTTAACATCGTCCTTATTTATGTCAAACGTCTTGGCATTAAGGAGGGGATATGTTTTAGTATCAGCCTTTTCTAGATGAAATGCAGAGAGAGAGTAGAAAAGAAGACATAACAATTTCAATGTGTCAGTGAACCTCTAAATTCAGGCTTGGTTTTCAGGCATTTTAATAGATTTTTCAAGATAAAAAAATAAATAAGGTCTATTTTCAACTCAAGGCGGGAATGTAACTTTTGCATTTGTTCCCTGATGTTGTCTATTAGTTGCTTTTGCAACCTGAGACCTAGAATAAAAATCTGCCCTCAGGGCCTTTGAGCCTTTCTAGGGATCTTCTCATCTCTGCAGTGCTACCCGCCGCAGCTGCAAACTGTTTCGGCAAGAAAAATCACACATACACACCATATGAAATTGCATCTCTTTTTCAAAAGTAAGTCTTTTATGTTAGCTATCCACAATTCACAAACATCCTCTAGTAAGATATTGAGCAAACAGAAGAAATGAAATTCACAAACTTATTCCTGGAAAGAATGACAGCTTCTAATCACCAATGAGAATGTTTTGCTTTTGCGAAAGGCCTAGAGCTAGAGGGGAAGATGATGTTCTTCCAATATATCAGCGTAAAGACATTAACATTTTTAATATTATAGTACTAATGTATTCTACTTATAAAAATAAAATGGATTACATTTACATTTCTGAAAGAAATTATTTTCACAATAAAATTGTTTCTGCACTAGTAATAAAATGGTTCTTTTGCCAATTGACATTGAGTGATGTTGTGTATTACTACTGATACACAAGTCCTCATAAAATAAATGTTTATAAATAAGTCATTATGCATGAAAAATGAAGAAACAAGATTAATAAAATACAAATTACTTTTAATGGGTTCACAGTAGAGATAAGCTGTCCTTCCATCTGAACCACTTGTCACCTATGTCAGTGTCACATAGGATGCAGGTTACAAATGTGATTCTTCATGTTGATTCCATGACCACCTAATATTGTAGATTTGTATGTTCTCAAAATATGTATTTTTAATAAGCATTCCAGATGACTCACGTATTTGAAAACCACCATTATTCTAGAGCATAAGACCCAAAGAGGTATAAAAATATAAAACAATGCAAAAGATACTGGGATGGTCTGCCCAGTTATTTTCTCTGCAAAATATTAATTGATGCATCCATGGTCCAGTCAAAGGTTGTATCAGCTCCTGGTTTATATAACTCCACTTCAGTCACATTGCCCCCACCCTCATGGAGCTGCCGAATACAAGGTTAACTCTCCAGGGTCAGCCTATAGTTAAAACCTAAATACAGAAAGTAAAGGATCATCTCCAGGGACTGTGAAGTGTAGAGGTCCCAAAATTGCTCTTGGAATCAACCAAGGCCTCTGTTGCAACTGCTTTCTTAAATAACTCTTGCCCAGTGCTTTATTCTTCAATGTCCTTCTCTTTGTATTAATTGTTTTTTAGATATTAAGGGGGTATAAATTATTTTGTTTCATGAATAGTTTTATAATGCTTTAGTCAGGACTACAAATGTGTCTATCACCTGAATAGTATTTATTGTACCTGTTAGGTAAGTCTTGTCCCCTCTCTTCCTCTTCATCCCCTTCTTAAATTCTAACAACTTTTACATCTCTCTGTGGCCATCAAAGAGTTCCAAATTTTTGAAGAGTATATTTGGTGTTATTTCTATTCATTCTTCAGATATGTACTTTACTTAAGTAATGATCTCCAGTCAATTGCTGCAAAATACATTAATTAATTTATTTTTATGACTGAGTAGTACTCCATGGTGTAAATACAGGATCCACAAAGAAGCAAGAAGAAAACCCTCAGGAGGGAAAATCCTGGGATTCTTTTTCTGGGGATGCAACAGACTCTTAAAAATAAAATGTCTCAATAAAAAAAAAAAGAATACCTTTACAATTAATTACAAATTCACTTAAAACAAATTAACAAATGTCAGTAACAAAATAGGAGTTTTAAAGAAGTTACACCACGTGGAAATTGTAGGCCTGAAGAATGCAACAATAGAAATAAGCTCAGACAGACCTACTGAAAAGAAAATCATTAAGGGAACAGAAGGTGTGAGCAACATAACCAACCACCAAGAGAAAATTGATTTATATAGAACAATCCATACCAAAAAAAGAAAAAGACGTAATTTAGGTACCTCTGAGATACACACCAAAACAGATTATAGCCTAGATCATAAAATAAACCTCAACAAAAGTAAAATAATTAATAACATGCAGGGAATATTCTTTGATTATATTGGAGTTCAACTAGAAATCAATAGAGAAATATCAGGAAAATTTATTAAAATGTTAGAATTTAAAAAAAACCTCACTCCTACATAATCTGAGTATCAAAAAGAAATCATTATAATAAAAAAATTGAAAAACTTAATAAAAGTTAGCATACAACATATCAAAATATGAGCGATGTAGTTAAAGTAGTGCTGAAAGGGAAATTTATGGTGTTCCATGTTTATATTATAAACAGATAACTGCTTAAAATCAAATAAATTGAAGATCCTGCCTCAAGAAATTAGAAAGACAAAAGTTAACTCAAGGATGCAATCACCTATATATCTGTCTAACAAGGGTACAAGTGAACTTTTCTAGAACTAGAATATAAATGTTTTGATACAATGACTAAGCAAATGACATGAATATTTATGTTAAACAGCTTGATGAAAGTATTTCAAATTGTATCTGAAAACAGTACAATGTACCCCATGTTTGCATTAATGTATACAGCTATCAATTAATAAAAAAAGATGCAAATAATGACAAAACAAGAGCAAAAATCAAAGATTTTTATATCAGAAAAATAATAGAAAAATTCAATGAAACAAAAAGCTACTTCTTCATAAAAAATAAAAATTCTAGCAGGACTGACCAAAGAGAGAGAGAAACACAATCACAGTATCAAGAATGAAATGTACTTTGAATATTTATCCCAGATGAATGAACACTTATTTTCACACTATAAATTTATTCATAGAAGCTTTACTCACAATTGCTCCAAACTTCAAGCAGCTCAGATTTTCTTCAACAGATGAATGGCTGGCAAAATTTGGTACATACTTGCTATACATGTACCACAGGCTGCTACTCATCAATGAACAACTGAAACATGGATCAACTTTCATGAATCAAAAGGAGTTTATCCTGAGTAAAAGGAGCCAATCTCAATGATCTGGTCATATGGCATTTTCAAAAGATATAATTTTAGAAAAGGAAAACTGTTTGTATGCTCAGAAGTTAGGGAAAGGAGTATGTTTGAAAAGATAGACAGGTAGTTGTGGTTAAAAGCATAGTGGAAGGGGTCCTAATGGTGATGGGTTGTGGTGCTACATAGATGACCATGGTGCTGCATAGATGACCATGGTGCTACAT
>CAUYQV010060034.1:0-14962 GCA_963574575.1 Galagoides demidoff
AAAACAATAACTGAGAAAATGACATGAAGGCTGTGTTGATCAGTTTGATAGAAGTATTTTGGATTGCATGTGAAAACCCCACACTGTACCCCAGAAGTGCATTAATGTACATAGTTACTATTCAATAAAAAAATAAAAAAAAATAAAAAAATAAAAGAAAATTATGAAACCCTAAGAAATAGCAGAGGATATTAAAAAATGGAAGAACATACCATGCTCATGGCTGGGAAGAATCAACATTATTAAAGTGTCTACACTTTCCAAAGCAATCTACAGATTTAGTGCCATCCCTTTTAAAATAACAACATCATACTTTCAAGACTTAGAAAACATAATTCTTCATTTTGTTTGGGACCATTAAAAAACCCATATACCTAAGGTAGTCCTTTGGAATAAAAACAAAGTTAGGGGCATCAGCCTATCAGACTTTAGGCTGTACTATAAGGCCATAGTGTTCAAAACAGCATTGTACTGGCACAAAAATACAGACATAGACATTTGTAATTGAAAAGAAAACCAGGAAATTAAACTAGCATCTTACAGCCACCTAATTTTTGATAAACCAAACAGGAACATACACTGGGGGAAAGAACCCCTATTCAATAGATGGTGCTGGGAGAACTGGATATCCACATGTAAAAGACTGAAACTGGACCCACATCTTTCTCCACTCACAAAAATTGATTTGAGATGGATAAAAGACCTAAATTTAAGGCACGACATGATAAAAATCCTCAAAGAAAGCATTGAAAAAAAAACTGGAGAATATTAACCTGGGGAAGGACTTTATGAAGATTTCCATGGTAATTGCAACAACAACAAAAATAAACCAATGGGACTTAATTAAACTGAAAAGCTTCTGTACAGCTAAGAAGACAACAACCATAGCAAATAGACAGCCTACCCAACAACAGCAAAGGATATTTTCATATTTTGAATCACACAGAAGCTTGATAACTAGGATCTATAGAGAACTCAAATTAATCCACATGAAAAAAGCCAACAATCCCATATGTCAACAGGCAAGAGAGATAAATGGAACCTTCTCTTAAGAAGACAGATGAATGGCTAACAAACATATGAACAATGCTCATCATCCCTAATTATTAGAGAAATGCAAATCAAAACCACCCTTGAGATATCATCTAATCCCAGTGAGAACAGCCCACTTCACAAAGTCTCAAAGCTGCAGATGCTGGTGTGGATATGGAGAGAAGGGAACACTTTTACACTGCTGGTGTGACTGCAAACTAATACAATCTTTTTGGAAGGCAGTATGGACAACCCTCAAAGGACTGAAGCTAGATCTTCCATTTGATCCTGCAATCCCATCACTGGGCATCTACCCAGAAGGAATAAAATCCTTTTACCATAAGGACGCTTGCACTAGACTGTTTATTGCAGCTCAATTGACAATGGCCAAAATGCCTAACAGCTTAAATGCTCCCCCCCCCCCGCCCCGACCACGAATGGATTAATAAGCTGGGGTATATGTATACCATGGAATACTTTTCAGCTATTAAAAAAGATGGAGATTTTATAACCTTTGTATTAACCTGAATGGAAGTGGAACACATTATTCTTAGTACAGCATCATAAGAATGTAGAAGCAAGAATCCTATGTACTCAATTCTTATATGAGAACAGTTGATGACCTAGTACACGGTGAGGGGTGGGAAAAGGGGAGAGCAAAGGGAGGGAAGGAGAGAGGAGGGTGGGAGGTTGCGGTGTGTGACACACCTTTTAGGAGTGGGCCACAGAATTATAAGAGGGACTTTACCTAACAACTACAATAAGTGTAACCTGGTTCTTTGTACCCTCAATGAATCCCCAACAATTGAAAAGAAAAAGAAGAAATGCATGTAGAAATTCAAGAGCAAATTACACTCAAAATTACTAAAAAAAAAAAAAGATCAGAACAGAAATAAATGAAATTGAGACCAAAACTTATAAAAGATTAACACAACTAAAAGTTGGTTTTATAGAAAACATAAACAAAATTGACAAACCTTTAGCCAGACTAAGGAAAAAAGAGAGAAGACCCAAATAAAATCTAACATACAAAGGAAGACATTACAACTGATACTACAGAAAGTCAAAGGATCATTGAAGACTATATGACTAACTGTATGACAATGAATTGGAAAACCTAGAAGAAATGGGGACAATTCCTAGACACAGGCAACCTAGCAAGATTTAACCATGAAGAATTAGAAACCCCAAATAAACAAATAACAAGTAACAATATAGACACAGTAATAAAAGATCTCCCATCAAAGAAAAGCCCAGGACCTGAAGCCCTGTTTGAATCCTACCAAACATTTTAAAGAAATAATACCAATCCTCAAAATAGTCCAAGAAATCCAAGATGAAGGAATACCTCCAAACTCATTCTGTGAGGTCAAAATAACCTTGATATCCAAACCAAAGACACAACAGCAACTACAGGCCAATATCTCTAATGAACATATATGCAAAAACCTTTAATAATGTACTGTCAAGCCAAATTCAAGAACGTATTTGAGGACACTTAGAAGAGTTTGAGGTTGCTGTGAGCAGTGACACCATGGCACTCTACTCAGGGAGACAGCTTGAGACTCTGTCTCAAAAAAAAAAGGGGGGGGACCGCTGTCTGTGGCATGGGATTTGGGGTGATCTTTGTGACCTTTACCAATTCCCCTGAGCTCTCTGAGGTCCAGATTCCTCCACTTTGCAAAATCAACTGGGAATAATTTATATATATAATTGTATTCTTCATTCTTCTAAGGAATTTGCAGTGGTCTTAGCTGTGTAAAAACTTTTCAGTTTCATTAAGTCCCATTTGTTTATTTTTATTGTTGCTGCAATTGCCACAGCAGTCTTCTTCATAAAATCTTTCACCAGGCCAGTATCTTCAAGTGTTTTCACCACACTTTCTTTGACGATTTTTATTGTTTGATGGCTTACATTTAAATCTTTTACCCACCTTGAATCAATTTGTGTAAGTGGTGAAAGGTGTGGGTCCAGTTTCAGTCTTTTACATGTGGATATCCAGTTCTCCTAGCACCATTTGTTGAATAGGGACTCTTCTTTTCCCCAAAGAAGGGGAACGTTCTTGTTTGATTTATCAAAGATCGGGTGGCTGCAAGAGGTTAGTGTCATCTCCTGGTTTTCTATTTGGTTCGAAATGTCAGTATCTCTATTTTTATTCCAATACTATACTGTTTCCATCATTATGGCTTTGTACTATAGCAGAAAGTCTGAGAGGGTGATACTCCTGGCTTTGTTTTTATTACTAAGAATTGCGTTGGAGATATTTCTAGTTCCATACAAAATGAAGAATTATTTTTTACATTTCTTCAAAGTATGATGATGGTATTTTAATGGGATTTGCATTAAATCTGTAGATTACTTTGGGTGGTATAGACATTTTAACAATGTTGACTCTTCCCAGACAAGAGCATGGTATTTATGTTCGTCTGTTTGTTAATGTCTTCTACTATTTCTTTTCTTAAGTTTTCATAATTCTCTTTGTGCAAGTCCTTCACGTCCCTTGCTAACAAATAGACAGCCTTCAGAATGAGAAAAGATATTTGCATGGTGCAGCAGCTGTGACTCAAAGGAGTAGGGCGCCGGCTCCATATACCGGAGGTAATGGGTTCAAACCTGGTCCTGGCCAAAAACTGCAAAAAAAAAAAAAAAGAAAGAAAAAAAATACTTGCATGTTGTGAATCTAACAAAGATTTGATAATCAAGATCTATAGAGAACTCAAATTAATCAACAAAAAAGAGCAAAGAATCTCATCTACCACTGGGCAAGAGATAGGAACAGAACCTTCTCTGAAGAAGACAGACAAATGGCCAACAAACATGTGATAAAAAGGCTCATCATCCCTGATCATCAGAGAAATGCAAATCAAAACCACCCTGAGATATCACCTAACCCCAGTGAGAATGACCCCACATCAGAAAGTCCCAGAGTCACAGATGGTGGCATAGCTGTGGAGAGGGACACTCTTACACTGCTGGTGGGAGTGCAAGTTTATACAGCCTCTTTGAAAAGAAGTATAGAGAATCCTCAAAACTCAAATTAGATCTCCCATTTGACTGTGAAATCCCACCACTAGGCATCTACCCAGAAATAAAGAAATCATTTTCTTATAAGGGCATTTGCACTAGAATGTTTATCACAGCTCAATTTACAATTGCCAAGATATGGAAACAACCTAAATGCCTATCAACTCAGGAACGTGTTAATAAGCTGTGTTATGTGCATACTATGGAACAATATTCAGGTGTAAGAAAAGATAGAGACTTTACATCTTTTGTATTAACCTGGATGTAGTTGAAACACATTCTTCTTAATAAAGTATCATAAGAATGGAAAAGCAAGTATCCAATGTATTCAGTTTTATTATGAAACCAGTACATAATCTAACACACACACACACAAACACATTGGAGAAAAGCTCAATTATATTCAAGTTAGGGGGAAGGGGAATGCCGAGGGGGCGAGGAGGAGGGAATTGGTGTGCTCCCACTTAAAGGGCACAGGTAGGGGTGTATGGAACACTTTTGGAGTGAGGACACAACTTCAAGGGGGACTATACCCAATAAATTCAAAAACTGGGACCTGGTTGGTTGTATCCTGAACAATAACCTGAAATTAAAAAAAAAAAAAAAGTACCGAGTTCCAGTTTGAGACAATGAAGAAGTTCTGAAAGTAGACAGTAGCAATGTTTACACGACAAAGTAAATGTACTTAGTGCCACTGAATACGCTTAAAGTGGTTTAAATGTTAAATTTCATTTTATGTGGCATATTTTTACCACAATAAAAAGTAGTAAATACATTAAGAGAAAAGAAAGAATTTGCAGTGGCTGTCAAGGGATAAGTAAGACTGGTAGAGGAGAGGAGAGGAATGAATGGTACTCACAGGGACAAACAAGTGGTGAGCATGAGATAGGAGCTCCCACCACCTCCACAGGGCAACACAGACAAACAAACAGCAGCAATGGCAAAGGGCAATGCAGATCTGACCACCTGAGTCTCAGAGCCAAGCTTCTCCTTTTGGGTTGAGCTCTAAAGAAACATGGCTTGCACTGAGGAAAGAGTGGGAAGGAAGGTTTCATATTTGTGATCTCCACCATTTCCCTGGCAATGTGCGGCACTATTATGAGAAAGTAATTATAATTCTAGTATAAGAAGATGCAAAAGTGACAGTGGTACCAAGCTGTGGAATAGCACCAAACTACAGAGAAACAAATTGAAGGTCATTCTCTGTTCTCCAGTAATAACGTGGCAAATGTAGGGTCTGTGGCCAGGGCGAGATGTGCCTCTGCAGCAGAACGAAGTCACAGTCTGAATTATTGCTTACATCATTGTTCTCTTTACATTTTTGTTTTCCTTTTTAGAATTCATTCCAGTGAGCAAGTTTCCCTCTGAAAATTCATGTTGCTCCTCTAAAGAATTCTGATGAGAGTATTGAAGGAGATGCCCTTTGACAGTTAGCTGGGAATTGAGAGTACAGAACTCACTGGTTATTAATGTAATGTTTCAATAGTCCACCAACTTTCAGAATACAAAATGAGCATCTGTAGGAGACATATTATGTTATATTCCTGTGGTTTATTTTTGGGTATCTAACCCTTCTATTCAATAACAAATACATGAAAGGATGTGTCAAGCAGCTCTTTAGTTCTAAGTCACAGAAACACAATGTAAAGTACCTTACATCATTGTCCATGCACACATAAAGTTCAGGGATAGAATTTTCTTCTGGCCAGATTGGAGTTAGCATCCCCAAGAGCACCCATCTCTCTGTATTTAGCCTTCAGGCCCACTTGACTCCCTGACTTCACTCTACAGATAGGCCTTATTCAGAAAGTAGACAGTAGCAATGACAATAAACAGTTGGGGCACAAGGACCTTGGGTGAGCATGCTCTTAGTCACAGCCTCTAGTCAAGAAAACTAGAGGAAAGGGGGTTGTCTTTCAGCATCTGCATTTCAATCCCAGGGAGCACTCCAGATAGTCCGGATAGTCATGGTTCCAGGCCATCACAGTAAACAAATATTACAATAAAGCAAGTCACACATATTTTTTGTTTTCTCTGTGCATATAAAAGGGTTCATGTGAATCTGTCTAAATGTAGACTATAAATGTCTTAACACAATAACTAAGAAAATGACACGAAGGCTGTGTTAAGCAGATGGATGAACGTATTTCAAACTGTATATAAAAACAACACATTGTACCCCATGATAGTATTAATGTACACAGCTATGATTTAATAAAAAAAGTTATTAGTCTATAAGGTATATGATGGCATTATTTCTAAAAAAAAAAGCAATCTACGTATATTAATTTTAAAACACTTTATTGCTAAAAATACTAACATTTATCTGAGCCTTCAGCTAGTCATAATCTTTTTGCAGGTGGGGGGGGTTGCCTCAATGCTGATGGCAGCTAAAAGATCAGGGTGGTGGTGGATGAGTTGGGGTGGCTGTGGCAATTTCTTACAATAAGACTACAATTAAATTTGTCACATTGATAGACTCTTCCTTTTATAAAAGATTTCTCTCTGGTATGCAATGCTGTTTGATGAACATTATCCCCACTGTAGAACTTTCAAATTGAAGTTAATCCTCTCAAACCCTGCTACTGCTCTGTCAACTAAGTTTATGTGATATTCTTAATCCTTTGTTGTCATTTCAACAATGTTCGCAGCACCTTCACCCGAAGGAATTCCATCTCAAGAAACAACTTTCTTTGCTTATCCATCAGAAGCAGCTTTTCATCCACTAAAGTTTTGTCATAAGATTACAGCAATCCCATCTCAGCTTCAGGCTCCACTTCTAATTCTAGTTCACTTGCTATTTCTGCCACATCTGCAGCTATTTCCTCCACTGAAGTCAAGAGCCCTTCAAAGTTACCCATGACGGTTAGAATTAATTTCTTAACTCCCATTAATGTTGGAATTTTGACCTCCTCCCAGGCAATTAAAATCATGAAATTTTTTTTGAGACAGAGCCTCAAGCTATCCCCCTGGGTAGAGTGCCATGGCATCACAGCTCACAGCAACCTCCAACTCCTGGGCTCAAGCGAGTCTCCTACCTCAGCCTCCCAAGTAGCTGGGACCACAGGCACCCGCCACAACGCCCGGTCATATTTTGGTTGCAGCCATCATTGTTGTTTGGCGGGCCCGGGCTGAGGATTCCAACCTGCCATCTTAGGTGTATGTGGCTGGCACCTTAGCCTATTGAGCCACAGGCGCCGAGGCAGCTATTTATATTTTTATTTATTTATTTATTTATTTTTGACACAGAGCCTCACTTACCCTCGGTAGAGTGCTATGGTGTCACAGCTCACAGCAACCTCAAACTCTTGGCTCTTTGGCTCAAGTGATCCTCTTGCCTCAGTCTCCTGAGTAGCTGGGACCACAGGCGACCATCACAATGTCCAGCTATTTTTAGATATTGAGTCTCGCTCTTGGTCAGACCGGTTTGAAACTCATGAGCTTAGGCAATTCACCAATTCACCCTCCTTGGCCTCCCAGAGTGCTAGGGTTGCAAGCATGAGCCACTGAGCACAGCTGAGTTTTGCAGGTCTTAACTGGCTTTCATTTGTTGTTCTAGAATCTGGCAGCCCTGACAACCAGGACAGGTTCAGAGAGCTCCAGGGCTGCAACCATGATCTGAAAGCATTTATGGACAAAAAATGGAAATGGGGTACACAGACAGCTGATTGGTTATAGCTTGGCCTTTGCTTTGTTTGAACATAGTTTGAACAGTTGGTTACCTGCAAATGACTGGCACTTGGCTGCTGTCATTGGCTGAGATTCAGCTGTTTGTTACAAAAGTGTTCACCTAGTTTGGCTTTCAATTGCTTTAGTACTAAGGGTGAGATTGTGTGGAGGCCTCCTCAGGCCAAATTTTACTTTCATTTAACAAAGGAAAACTCAAATTTCCTTTGAATCAAAGGTAACTCAAGGCTTGGCGCCTATGGCTCAAGTGGCTATAGCACCAGCCACATACACATGAGCTGGCAGTTTCAAATCCAGCCCTGGCCACCAAACAAACAACAATGACGGCTGCAACCAAAAAATAGCCGGCCATTGTGGCGGGCACCTGTGGTCCCAGCTACTAGGGAGGCAGAGGCTGGAGAATCGCTTGAACCCAGGAGTTGGAGGTTACTGTGAGCTATGATGCCACGGCACTCCACCCAGGGCGACAGCTTGAGGCTCTGTCTCAAAAAATAAAATAAAGGTGACTCAACATATCTCCTGTGTGCAGAATTGATTCATGCACCCATGTCCAATTCATGTCCAGCAAGGAATATGGGACTACTGTGATTGGCTCAGACTAACTGGGAAATAGCCCCGGAGCTGAGGCTGGGGACATGAGGACAGGCTCTCCTGAAGCATGTGCTGTGGCCACTGGAAGAGAAAGGAAGTTCTACTAGAAAGGGAGTGTTTGGATGAGTTGGATGTTGGGTGGGTAACTGCTCACTAGTGCCTGCCATGGTCGAGAGAGTGAGTTATTAAAACTCTCTTGTGTCCTTATGCTATCCATATTCATCTCATTATGAGAATGAGAATGCCCTCATTCTCACAGGGCAGCCTTATGGCAGAGGGAGTCATTCCATTTTCCAGACAGTAAATGGGAGCTCAGCAAAGTTAAGGACATAAAGCTAATAAGTGGCAACAGGGGTAATCCAAACTCCAGTCTGATCCCAAACCCACTTCTTCCCATCCTCTCACTGCCTTCAGCTATAAGTATGTAAATGTTTCAACAAAATTATTTTTCATACTTTGCCCTGATGGCAAAGGATACACATCCCAACCTCTTTTCAGCTTAGCTCACCATAAAAAGCTGGATCGGAGATCTACTTTATCAGCTATTTCTGATTCCCCCCAGGGAAGTCACGAGACACAATGACAAACACTCAGGAAAGGCAGATACGATTAGTATAAAAAGAACTGAAGATTAGAGGGAAATAAAACTGAATGAAAAACAACAGGGACTGCTACTGAAGTTGGTTATAAGTAAAAAGAAAAATTAAAATTAATAGAACAATAAGATCTGTGCATTCCTGAGATGTGGGCCAGGAGAACAGAGAGTGTATCTACTAGGTTTTGCTGTGTTCTCTCATGGCATGAGTTGTCTGGGTGGAGTTTAAACTGTCCAGTTCTGTGTGTTGGGGATGGCCATTGGAGAAGGAGGCTCTATGATGCACAGCTTAAATTAGAGATAGGTATGTTATTAATCAATGGCTATCCTGAATGCTTTTTATCATTTGTTTCATGTCCTATTGCACTGGCTACACTACAAGTGCTATGTAGAATAGAAGCAACAACAGCCATCGTCTTGTTCCTAACTTGAGTGGAATGTTTCCAATATTTTATCATTGAATTTGAGCCTTAGGTTATGTGTAGTTAGCTTCTATCAAAGTAAAGACCTCATTGCATTTCCATTGAATCTGGGTATTGGCCAAGACATTCGCCAGGCGAGATGGGGTTCTCTGTCCCAGCCAGTAGAAGGTCCACATGCCCTGGGACTATACAACTACATTT
Source organism: Galagoides demidoff (assembly GCA_963574575.1). NCBI lineage: Eukaryota > Metazoa > Chordata > Mammalia > Primates > Galagidae > Galagoides > Galagoides demidoff. The sequence continues at coordinate 9,553 of CAUYQV010060034.1, forward strand.
CAGCCTCTACACACTCCTTGAGTAGCCCTTGAATCTCTGCTCTTCCTCACCCTTGCTGTAGTTTCTGAGTAAAATGTCCTCAGTGTAAGTTTGGGTTTTGCCAAAGACAATGGCCCTGTGCTAAAAAGGATACAAAGTCAAGGAAGAGGATTTTTAAAAATTTTTATTTTTGGAGACAGAGTCTCACTTTGTTGCCCTTGGTAGAGTGCGGTGGCATCATAACTCACAGCAACCTCAAATGCTGGGCTCAAGTGATGCCCTTGCCTCAGCCTCCCAAGTAGCTGGGACTACAGGCACCCACCACATCTGGCTATTTTTTTCAGAGACAAGATCTCACTTTGGCTTAGGCTGGTCTTGAACCTGTAAGCTCAGGCAATCTATCCACTTCAGCCTCCCAGACTTCTAGGATTACAGATTGTGAGCCACCATGCCTGGCCCTAAAATTCTTAATTTTTGAATAAGGGTTGTCTCACATTTTGCACCATGCCCTGAAAACCATGTATCTAGTACTGTCACTTGGAAATGTATTGGGCTCCAACCCTGCCTCTTCTCTTTGGGGGAACATCTGATTTTTTTTTTTTTTTTTTTGAGACAGAGCCTCAAGCTATTGCCCTGGGTAGAGTGCTGTGGCATCACTGTTCACAGCAACCTCCAACTCCTGGCTTAAGCAATTCTCTTTCCTCAGGCTCCCAAGTAGCTGTGGCTACAAGTGCCCGCCACAACGCCCTGCTATTTTTTGATTATAGTTGTCATTGTTGTTTGGCAGGCCTGGACTGGATTTGAACCTGCCAGCTCTGGTGTATGTGGCTGGCACCTTAGCCGCTTGAGCTACAGGCGCCCAGCTGGAACATCTGATTTTTTAGGGAGTAACTCCCTTGGAGAAAAGCCTTCCATAGGAAAATAAGGGTTATGCTAGGTACCTAATGAAGCCTCTCTCAGAAAGCAACACTTTATATTTTACAGAATTTATTGGGTCTAGAAAAGTTAAGTATGGCTGGTAAAATGGAATAATGATTTGGGATTTTGGAATCAGGAAAAGATCTAGGTTAAAAGCCCTGCTGGACCCTCTCTGAGTTTTTTTGACAAGGTAATGTCTCTGTCCTACCAGTAAAAGCTATGTTGTGGGGAAATTATTTTCCTTATTGGTAAAATACATGTCTCAGGGAAATTCGACAGATAATTTATGTAAAGTGCCTTTCACAAAGAGTCTGGCACACAGTAGGTGTTCAATCACCACTAATTCTTCCAACTTTTGCTAGAAGCAACAAAAATTAGCGTACTAGGACTTCCAAGTCATGCTGCTACTAATAAAAGAAATAATATGATTTATTTTTTCACTACTTTTTGGGGAAAGGCATGTGCTTCATAAATATGTATTGGGAAGTACTTAGCAAATGAGTAGAAATAATAAAAATATGTCAAAGTAAACAGCTCCTATAAATATGTCACTTGGTAGACAAATTAGTGTTTTATTACTACTAAATACTATTGCTTGCTGAAAAGGATTTCAGATTACTTGCACAATGGGTACATTATTGGGTGACTCTGCGGAAGGGCATGAAGAAGATGACAAATAGTGCTGGTGATAATGCCTAAAGTGGAGAAAAGAGGAGTGTGGGTAAATGCAGCTCTGAGGCCTCCTTGCTTCAATGATATGCACATTAATTTAGCAGCATTCCAATGATTTAGCTGTAATATGGACCAGAGGGCCCAGAAAAAATGATTTCCATGGGATGTTGTGAATCCAGACTCCAGTTTTTGGATCCAATCAGTAGATTAAGTGCACCCCCTTTCAGAACTGAGCACTGAGCTTGTAAACTAAGTTTACAAAAAGATTTTTCTAGGTCTCACCCCACCTTTGTTCTGAACCGATTGACTTTCTGTATATGGTTCATATCTAGAAAAAGAGAGACGTGGAGAATGCTGTGCCTCAATCACAGCTCACGAATCTAGTTCAGAATTGAAACAATGAATAAGGCCCCAGGATATGGAGAAAAAAGGACTCACAGGGAAAAGGGGAGAAATAAGGTGCCTTTGGGGGGGGTGGTGGAAATAAAGTCCCAGAGAGAGGCAGACAAGGCAGAGAATTGCATTAAGCGCAGGTACAAAAACAACCAAGTAGAAAAAAGATGGGCACACTTAATTTAGATGTGGGAGGTATCTAGCAGGCCAGGATTTCTTGCATTCCAAGTGGTAGAATTGGTTTCAAATTCCAGTTTTGACTTTTTCTAACTGCATGGCTTTGGGTAAATTACTTAATATACAGGTCCTCATTGATGACACAGGAATAATTGTACTCAAATTTGCTAAGCTATTGTGAAGATTGGAAATAGTATTTGTAAAGTGATAGAGTCTGGTATGTGTAAGTCATAGTATTTTTACTTAATTTTCCTTATGATATTCCTCATTTTAAAATATAAACTGCTCAGAAAAACTCTGCAAGGTCTCAATAGGAAGCTAAGGCATAAGAAAATTAAGTGTCACAGGGGGCGGTGCCTGTGGTTCAGTGGGTAGGGTGCCAGCCTCATATACTGAGGGTGGCGGGTTCGAACCCACTCGGGCCAAACTGCAACAAAAAAATAGCCGGGCATTGTGGCGGGCGCCTGTAGTCCCAGCTACTCAGGAGGCTGAGGCAAGAGAATCATCTAAACCCAAGAGCTAGAGGTTGCTGTGAGCTGTGACGCCACAGCGCTCTCAGCGATAAAGTGAAACTCTGTCTCTAAAGTAAAAAAAGAAAATTAAGTGTCACTAGACACCAGTTAAAGAAGGATTATAATTTATATTATTTTCATGGTTACGCATCTTCTGAGCTCATGCTAGGTAGTGATCTCTATGCTACCCTGCTGTTGCCGCCTTGTAGTTTACCGAGCACTTCAATGTGCATCGGCTCGTTTGGTCTCCATACCAACCTTCATTTCTGGGATGAGGAAACTGGAGGAAAGGTACACAGATGTTGAAAGGCAGAGGAGGGCTCCTTGGCAGAGTCATTTTCATTCTCCCACAGTCTTCCTCAGCAGTTTCCTCATTTTCCTGAGAAAAAAGTAGCTAATCCCTGGGATTTGGATCGGGAAATGCTAGAAAAGTGTCATCGAGCGATGGGACAAGCATGGGTTCTGATGTCCTTGCAGACCTGGTTTCTAATACCTCCCAGCTGTGGGACCTTGAATAAGTCAGGGAATCCTTCCTGATGGGCCTGGGTTTCTCCAGTTGCAAACTGGGGAGCCATCGCCTGCTCCTAGCATTGTCAAGAGACACTGTGGGATAAGAAAGCGAGGCAACTTAAAAAATTTTATTATGAAACGAGTTCGAAAGCTATTAAGAGATTGCTCAAGGTCACCAAGCCAGACCTGGACTCTAAGCCCTCAGAGAGTTCTGAGACCAAGGTTACTGCAACCAAAGTAACCTGGAGGGGCCGACTCTGACATTGGGGACCCGGCCGGGGCTCCGCCAGGGGGCGCGCGCGGAGGCCGCGCTCTAGCCCGCCGCACGCCTCGCTCCTCTCTATGGTGGCTCCGGCGCGGCGGGAGCGGAGGCGCGCTCCCGAGAGGGGCGGGGCCGCATCGGGGCGGGGCCGCGCGAGGGGCGGGAGCTGCGGGGCCGGGTAGGGCAGGCTGGGGTTGGGTGGGGGGGCGACTTCCTGGGGCGGTCCGTGAGGATGTCGCGACCGTCCCCGGGTACCCCTCAGCCCCGGAGACGCCGCGGCGGCGGAGTCCGCAGCCTCCCTGCTTGAGGCGTCCGCGGCCCGGATCCGGCCCCTCCTCTCCCCTCCCCTCCCAGGTGCGGGCCGGGCAGGCAGCCGCGGCAGGTGAGGAGGCGGCGGCGCTGGGGTCCGCGGGACGCCCGGCCCGGGGTGGGGTCCAGGGGAGAACAAGGGGGCGCTTCTGGCGCCGGCATACTGTGATATGGGGGCTCCTCTGTGTGGGGCGCGGCCTGGGACTCTGCTTTAAAGGAGATGGGAGAAGCCCCTTCCTTGCTGGCGGTCTCCTAATTCAGAGCAACCCACACCTGTCCTATAAAGTCCCCTTAAAGAAAGCATTTCATCCTTGGCGGCGGTAGCAGGAGACATGTGTCCTCAACTATCCCCAAGCGCCTTGCACACAGGCAGGTCCAGTTGGCTTGTGGGAGAAAGGTACCTCTTTGTACAGCAAAGGAAACTGAGGCAGGTCCGCGGCGGCCTGTCTGTCCCACAGTGGAGGAGCCCTGTGTGCTCCTTGGAAGATGGAGGCGGCCGGAGGAGAGAGGTTTGGAGTTTGGAAATTTCTTGGAAAAGTTTGGAAATGCGGTTCTCCCCCTAGGGTCCACTATTCTTCTCTTAGGAGTTGTCCTACGTTCTCGATGCCTGTGAAATCGCCACTGAGCGGCAGTGGTCAAGGCGGAGAGGGAAGTGGGGGCTCCTCTTTAGCGGGCTGCCCAGGAGACATTTGACCCGGCGTGGGGATGACCGGCCAGAGTAGGGGAGCCGAGAGCCTCCGCTGGCATCTGTCTGATCAGAGCTTGATTTCAGACTGGCAGAAGAGACAGCAGCAATTTTCTCCTGCTTGTTGGGTCTGTTATTTGTTGTAAGGAAGAGTGTATCACGCACCTCCCAGCGTCCCACAGGGAAGGATTATTGTTAGCTTGGAAATAGGGCTTTACCCACAACTGTCACTTTGCACCCTGGTTAAAGGCCAGAGTGACGTGATGAACACACACCCTGGGTGCATGTAGCCGCCTGAGAAAGCAGTAAGTTCCGTATATATGCCTTTGGTGGTTTGGAGGACAGAGAGACTTCCTGTTAACACAACTGTTTGGGGAGCCTTGTGGTTCTCCCAGTGAGTTCAGTTTACTGAAATGTGGACAGGGCTGCCCATTTGTTTTATCATTCTAGGAAAGGTAGGCAGGGGACCTGGCGCTGGGCTAAGTTTGTATACCTAGTTCTAGGGCTGGAAGCTGGCCATATTTCCTTTGTGTTCAGGGGATTTCAGGTTTGACCGCTTTATCCTTTTCCCTTATTGCATTCTCTTTCACCTTCAAGGAAACACATGGTGGCAAGCATTTCTGGAACTTTATATTTACTAATTCTGCATTTCAGAGTACAATTCCTCCATTAGTTTATCAGGAGGTGTTCTGTTTATTTTTTTGGAGGTGTTTTTTTTTTAACTTTGAAAATGTTTGGGAATGGTGTGTAACAATGGGTATTAATTTGGCAGGGCTGGCTCGGCGCCTGTGGCTCAATCGGCTAAGGTGCCAGCCGCATACACCTAAGGTGGCGGCTTCGAATCCCCAGCCTGGGCCTGCCAAACAACAATGATGGCTGCAACCAAAAAATGGCCAGGCGTTGTGGCGGGCGCCTATGGTCCCAGCTACTTCGGAGGCGGAGGCGGGAGACTCACTTGAGCCCAGGAGTTGGAGGTTGCTATGAGCTGTGATG
>CAUYQV010060035.1:0-10685 GCA_963574575.1 Galagoides demidoff
TCCCCATATTCTTAGGCTATAATTAGGTTATAGCTTTCATATGCTATAAATTAGTTTCATAATAGGGCTGTGTACATTGGATACTTTTTCTTCCATTCTTGTGATACTTTGCTAAGAAGAACATTTTCCAGCTCCATCCATGTAAACATGAAGGAGGTAAAATCTCCATCTTTCTTTATGGCTGCATAATATTCCATGGTGTACATATACCACAGTTTATTGATTCATTCGTGGATCGATGGGCACTTGGGCTTCTTCCATGACCTGGCAATTATGAATTGGGCTGCAATAAACATTCTGATACAAATAGACGTAGTCTTAATATGCTTTTATCTGTGTGAGCATAGTTTGCTCTATAATAGATTTATTTTTCTTCTTCCTTCCAAGCCTTCGAAAAGATTTCATTTATGTTATTGTAATAGTCTGAAATACTAAAAACTTGAGTGATGTTGGATCATGCATGAGAAATCTAGTTCTGATAGTTTTGTGGAGAAAACGCCACCTGCCTTCAGTGGATGATGAAGACAATTTGTGGGATGATGCAGCAAGAGGAAAGACCATGTGAGAAACTTCTCTGTGCTGTTGGGGTGGCTGCCTGACAGCTGTGAGTGCTGCTACAGTGTGTTTTCAGCTGTATGTGCCAGATCTGATAACCCAGAACCCCTCCTCAGATGAACATCCTTTGTCAGAAGGAAAACTGATGATACTGCCAAGGCCTAGAGCAGGAAGAAAAGGAAGCCTAAGAGAATTATTAGAATCAGGACATTTATGTAATAAAGATTTAAGATTATTTTAAATACTCATTTTGAAATATAAAAAAATGGCCATATTTCCCACTGTGATTATTTTTTAAAATGTTGAGAATGTATCCATGTTCTTTCTTCTTTATCAGGAGATTCATTTGGCAAATGCCACTGTGAGTTTCAGAAACAATTACGTGGTGCTCAGGGAAATGAAAAGTAAGTCATTAACATGTCTTCATGCCTAGATTTTAGCTACAGGACAGTGACATTAATTAAAGGATTCAGTGAATTAATCTTGTCCTTTTAGTTTTTCACAATTAGTTCTTGCTTTCAAAAACCAGAGTAACTCCGATAGAAAAATGAACTTTAAGTTCTCTATGGATTCTGGTTATTAAACCTTTGTCTCTTTGCTTTCAACAGTACATCCTAAAAGCAGAGGGAGAATTAAAAGATTTCTTATAACCACATAAATTGGGGAAGAAACATTCTTTTTCTTTAAGGAGGAATTACTTCCCAAAGGGTTCCTTAAAAGCCATTTTTAGGAACCTTAACTCTAAAATCTTTCTTGATATAAGAATTATCCACCTATCTGTATTATGCTTAATATGTTTAACATTTGACTACCAAGAACTGTGATCCATGGATTTGTAATCCCCATGCATTTGAGAGAAAGGTTTGTTATGCTTATTATACCTGTATTATCTCTCGCTATATATTTTTTGTAGATTTTTGAGGTGGGTCTCACTATGTTGCCCAGGCTGGTCTTCGGCTCAAATGATCCTTCTGCTTCAGCTTTCTGTGTAGCTACATCTACAGGTATGCATGACTGTGCCTGGCCCGATCTAAATTTTTAGGCATTGCTGAGTAAAGTTAGTCAGCATAACACAATTGGAGATAACCCTGACTCACAGAAGACTGCTATATGTCAGGATTAGTTTTAGTCTCTTGGTGAATACTTCTCTGTTTCTTTTCTGCTTTTTTCTCTTTATCTATACATTCTACATAAACATTTTGGAATAATATATTATTATCATTATTATTATTTTTGTAGAGACAGAGTCTCACTTTATTGCCCTCGGTAGAGTGTCATGGCATCACAGCTCACAGCAACCTCCAACTCTTGGGCTTAGGTGATTCACCTGCCTTAGCCTCCTGAGTAGCTGGGACTATAGGTGCCCACCACAATGCCTGGCTATTTTTTGTTGTACTTTGGCCGGGGCCAGGTTCGAACTCCCCACCCTTGGTATATAGGGCCCATGCCCTACCCACTGAGCCACAGGTGCCGCCCTGGGATAATATATTAAATATGATTTTAAAATTCAGGATCTGTTGCAAGACTGTATTTTTTTGCTGTTTGACCCTGCAATTCCTTTATTAGCTATATTCCCAGACAACCAAAAATTGCATTACAATAAAGATATTTGTAGCAGAATGTTTATTGCAGACCAATTCATAATTGCCAGGTCATGAAAGAAGCCCAAGTGCCCATTGATCCACAAATGGATCAACAAACTGTGGTATATGTACACCATGGAATACTATGCAGCCATAAAGAAAGATGGAGACTTTATGTCCTTCATGTTCACATGGATGGAGCTGGAAAATGTTCTTCTTAGCAAAGTATCACAGGAATGGAAGAAAAAGTATCGATGTACACATCTCTATTATGAAGTTAATTTAAACCTTTTATATGAAAGCTATAACCTAATAACAAGCTAAGGATACGGGGAGGGGGGAGGGAGGGGGATTCAAGGGTTCACTTCTGTGGTTCATCTTACAAGGGTACAAGTGAATCTTTCTATGAGTAGAATATGAACATTTTAACACAATAACTAAGAAAATTACATGAAGGTTATGTTAACCAAAAAAAAAAGATTATTTGTCTTTAATACTTAGTTTTGAATAAAGTTTAATAATTGTTAAGAAGAAAATATACAAAATTAAGAAACTTGCATATATTTTAGCTAGAAACTCCTATATACTCTAAATAAAAATTTCCAAATTTCTTTGGAGTTTTATTTTTAAAAGAAATTGCGGTGCAAAGACAGACCTAACATAACTGTATTGTTATGTTGTTGTTGTTGTTGTTAACCACAATGCCACTATAGCAGAAGGTGGTGATTTTTTTTCTACATTCAAAATACTTTTCAAATTCTATGTTTCTGACAGGCTTTTAGAATACACAGAAATTGAGCCCAAAACATTCTATTGACTGGGATATGCTAAATGCTGTAATCAGCACTGCACATTACTACTGGAAACAAATTCTGTCTATATATGATAAGTGAGCAAATTAAGTTACATTCTACAGTTGGGCTGGTGGCTTACGCCTGTAATCCCAGCACTGTGGGAGGCTGAGGCAGGAGAATTACTTGACCTCATGAGTTCAAGATTTCTCTGATTGAGAGTGAGACCCTAACTCATCAAAAAATGAAAAACCCAATAGGGCACTGTGGCGAGCGCCTGTACTCTCAGTGGCTTCTGGAGGTTGAGGCAGGATGTCCACAGCTGGAGTCTGAGGTTGCTATGAGCTATGACACCATTGCTCTCTGCTGAGGGCATAGGGTGGGACTCTATCTTAACAACAATAACAACAACAACAACACCAAGGACAACAAAACAAGAAAATAAAAGGGAAAAAAAAGCCAAGGAAATAAAAAGAAAAAAAACTACATTCTACAAAACTAGAATTAAAACCTAAAGTAGGCAGGGAAAAAAGGGAAAGTATAAACACAAATAAAGAGGAATATAATAGCAAACAGACAATGTATAAAGTCTGCAGTCATACTCCAGGAAAGTAGACACTAATTAAAATAATTTAAAATGGAGCAGAAGCTCAGATTTGTACTGTAGTGTGAAGATCAGGGAGGAATTTACCATCTGAAACTATTCTGTCTTCTCACTTTACCTGCTTCCTGCCTTCACAAGAAGGGCCTTTGATTCCACTACATCACTCTCTTTGAAATCCTCTAGGCATACAGAGTAAACAGGAAGTTTGTGTCTCCTGGAGTGATTTTAAAAACCATGTTTAGTACATGTGTATGGACAGAGCCAATATAATTCATTTTCTATTTGGTTGGTGAAATTCAACCTTACATGTATTTTGTGTTTCCATTCTTAGTAAAAATCAGAAGGCACTCTATGGTGTAGAAAAATTTAGATCATTAGATATTTTGCTTTTCTATCTATTGTGATCCATTTGGTTATGACAGAAACAGTGAACTGCTGTTTAAAGTCACTGTGAAAACAAGCATGACAATATTATGAAAAGACTTAATTACCTAGTATGTTTGAACATTCAATACAAGTTGTAGTCTGCAAAACAAATTAGTTTTACCCACTATCTGAAAAGATTTCCTTTACACAGAGAGCTTTTCAATGTCCTTGATTCTTCACTCATCGACCATGCAGTAAAATAACAAGTTTTATTATGATGATTATTATTATTTTGGCTGAAGTGTTTCCATCTTTTCTTGGCTACAACCTGGGAAAGAAAAGTTGCTTCAGTATGAAAGGCTGGAGTAAATATGATAGCTTAGTGGTTTTGTAATTGGGATTGGATTGAAACGTGAAGTCATTAGCAAGGGTGTAAAGTGAACAAAAGGGAAACTAAACTATAGAGCAGGTAGCTATTTCATGGAAGTGGCTCCCCAACATTTACCATGTTCCTACAGTAAGTGATAATGTGCTATCTATCATTTATAGGTTGATAGTTCCACTGTTCCATTTGAGAAAGGTGAATAAAAACTTGGAGAGACTATAAGGCCAGCTGGGCACAGTGGCTCATGCCTGTAATCCTAGCACTCTGGGAGGCGGAGGCGGGTAGATTGCCTGAGCTCAGATATTGGAGACCAGCCTGAGCAAGAGCAAGACCCTGTCTCTACTAAAAATAGAGAACTAGCTGGATGTCGTGGCAGGAGCCTGTGGTCCCAGTTACTCAGGAGGCTGAGGCAGCAGGATCGCTGGAGCCCAAGAGTCTGAGGTTATTGTGAACTATGACGCCATCTACTCCGGGCAATGGAATGAGACTCTGGCTCCAAAAAAATAAATAATATAAAAAAAAAAAACTTGGAGGGAGGTAAGAGATGAAAAATATCCCATGGGATACAATGGAAACTATTCTAATGAGGCATACACTAATCACCCTGACTTTCCCACTAAATTACATATACATGTAATGAAACTCAAGTTGTACTCTTTAAATGTATTGACATATTGATTAGTTTGCATTCTTTATAGATTCTAGTTATTGACCTTTGCCAGAAGCATCACCTGCAAATATATTTTCCCGTTCTTAGGCTGCTGTCTGTTTGCTTTACTTACTATGCTCTTGGCTGTGCAGAAGCTTTTTTATTTGATCAGATCCCAGTAATATATTTTTGGTGTTGCTTCAATTGCCAGGGGGTTCCTCCTCATGAAAAATTCTCCCAGGCCAATTTTTCAAGTGTTTTCCTTATATCCTCTTCTAATATTTTTATAGTTTCATGTCTTAATTTTAAATATTTTATACAGTGAGAATCAATCTTTGTTAATGGTGAGAGATTAGGGTCCAGTTTCATTCTTCTACAGGTCTCCAGCCAGTTCACCCAGCACCATTTGTTAAATAGAAAATCTTTCCCCCAGTGAACGTTTTTGATAGGCTTATCAAAGATCAAATGACAATAAGTGGCTGGGTTCATCTCTTGGTTCTCTGTTCTGTTCCACAAATCTAACTATTTTTGCACCAGTACCATGCTGTTTTGATCACTATAGATTTATAGTATAGCCTGAAGTCTGGTAATGTGATACCTCCTGATTTTTTTTTATTTCTGAGTAATGGCTATTTGAGTTTTTTTCTCAGTCCATATAAAACAAAGCACTATTTTTTCAAGCTCTTTAAAATATGACAATGGTGCTTTGATAGGGATTGCATTAAATGTGTAGATTGCTTTGGGTAGTATAGACATTTTAACAATGTTGATTCTTCCTGTACCCCATAAACACATTAACGTGCACAGTTATGATTTAATAAAGAATAAAAAATACTGAAATAAAAAAATTTCAAAGAAGATTTAAGGAAAATTGAAAGAAAAGTACAAATTTTAAATAATTTATGTGAACAATGTTTATTCTTTCTAAATCATCAGATTTCCTCCAAGTTCAAATTCAAATCAATGGTGAGCTTCAATCAAGGTTTGCTTTTGGCCCTGTTTTATCTTATCTCTTATCAACATCATCCCTCCCACTTTTTCTAGGTCCCACTCTTCCTGGACTTCTCAGTTGTTTCTCTCTAAAGGGAGAGAGAGTACCTTCGCACTCAGAGCCTGTGTAACAACATCCTTATTTATATGATGAATGAAGATTTGAACTGCTAAGTAATCTTTCTTAGTTTCTTCCTTTGTCATAAATCTTGCTTCTCTTTATGGCTCTGGAGGCTAACTACTCTTAATCAAACATGTTAAGGTACACACTGGGGAGTCCTTGGGCCAGTGTGCATGTCACTTTTCCAGGCAACATTCCTATGTTTTCACAGAGGTCACTTGGAACCAGAGCATGTAAATGTGAATACAGACTAGAATCCTCTTGCTCAATATCATTGCATAAGTAGGAGTCGTTGGTCTCAGCAAGGACCAGCAGAAGCAATACAGATGTTTCTATTATTCATTTCCATCACCTGAAAGCAGCATGAAATACCTGCTTTTCCTGATGTATGATTGTCAAGTTATGGGGCAGGGGTTCAGTGAAAGCACTCATAGCAACAAAAAAGCAGACTATTTATTTCCCTTTTGTAACATGAAACAGAATCAAATAGTTGGAAGCCAATTTTGAATCTGAGGCAGATAATGTTTCCTGTATCCTGCTATTATTTGTCTCCTCAGCATGTGTTCAATGAAGATAAGTCCTGTGAATAATTGTCTGACTCCATAAAACCATTAGGCCGGAGTCTAATGAGGTACCACAGCTGTGCTAGAGACCAGACACTAGAAAAAGAACAGCATCAGGGCTTTATGTATCATCCATCTTCACTCCATGAAAAGTGCAATGGAGAGAAGATAGGGCCCAGAGTGAGGAGGTCCTGACTTCCCTGGGCTGGCACTAAGACAGACACTGAGGTATGTGGGCACCAGCAAAAAATGTCATTTAAAGAAAAAGGCTAGTTTAATTAACTCCCATTTCTTTAACTTCTGTTCTTACAATTGCCACTGAAGTCTTCTTCATGAAATTTCTCCCTAGGCAGACATCATCAAGAGTTTGTCCCACAATTTATTCTAGGATTTTCACTGTTTCATGTCTAAGATCTTTTATCCATCTTGAATCAATATTTGTAAGAGGTAAAATGTGCAGGTCCAATTTCGGTCTTTTACGTGTGGTTACCCTGTTCTCCCAGCACCATTTGTTGAATAGAGAATCATTTCCCCACTATATGCCTTTGTTTGGTTTATCAAAGATCAGATGGCAAGTAGAGACTGATTTCATCTCTTGGTTTTCTATTTGGTTACATATGTCTATGTCTCTATTTTTGTGCCAATACCATGCTGTTTTGATCATTGTGGACTTATAAAATAGCCAAAATCTGGTAGCACAATGCCTCTGGCTTTTTTTTTATTACTAAAAATTTCCTTGGCTATATGGATTTTTTTGCTGGTTCTATACAAAATCAAAAACTATTTTTTCAGTTCTTCAAAGTATGATGTTGGTATTTTAATGGGGATTGCATTAAATGTGTAGATTGCTTTGGGTAGTACAGGCATTTTAACAATGTTGATTCTTCCCAGCCGTGAGCCTGGTGTGTTCTTCCATTTGTTAATGTCATCTGCTATTTCATAATTCTTTTTATAGAGGTTCTGCAACTCTTTTGATAGATATGCTCCTAAGTATTTCATTCCATTTGAAACTACTGTGAAGGGAATTGTGTCTTTGATTAGCTTTTCAATTTGGTTGTTATTAGCATATACAAAGGCTACTGATTTGTGGACATTGATTTTATACTCTGAGATGTTACTGTATTTATTGATCACTTCCAAGAGTTTTGTGGTTGAGTCCCTGGGGTTCTCTAAGTATAAAATCATATCATCAGCAAAGAGCAGGAGTTTGACCTCCTCTGCCTCCATTTGGATGCCTTTATAGCTTCTGCACAGCTAAGGGCACAACAATCAAAGCAAATAAACAACCTTCAGAATGGGAAAATATATTTGCATGTTACAAGTCTGACAAAGGTTTGATAACTAGGATCTATAGAAAACTCAAATCAATCAACAAAAAAAGAGCAATCACATTTATTAGTCAAAGGGAAGAGACATGAACAAATCCTTTTCTGAGGAAGACAGATGAATGGCTAAGAAACACATAAAGAAATGCTCATCATCCCTAATTATTAGAGAAATGCAAATTAAAACCACCCTGAGACATCATCTAACCCCAGAGAGACTGGCCCACATCACAAAATCTCAAAACTGCAGATGCTGGTGGGGATGTGGAGAGAAGGGAACACTTTTACACTGTTGGTTGGACTGCAAACTAAACAACCTTTTTGGAAGGAAGTATGGAGAATTCTCAAAGAACTCAAACTAGACGTCCCATTAGATCCTGCAATCTCATTACTAGACATTTACCTAGAAGGAAAAAAATCCTCTAATCCTAAGAATACTAGCACTAGACTGTTTATTGCAGCTCAGATTACAATTGCCAAAACATGGAAACAACCTAAATGCTCACCAACCCAGGAATGGATTAACAATCTGTGGTATATGTATACCATGGACTACTATTCAGCCATTAAAAATGATGGAGACTTTACATCTTTTGTATTAATCTGGATGGGAGTGGAACACATTATTTTTAGTAAAGCTTTACAAGAATAGAGAATCAAGAATCCTATGTACTCAATTCTTATATGAGGACAATTAATGACCTAGTACATGTTGATGGGTGGGGGAAGGGGAGACCAGAAAGAGGGAAAGAGAGAAAGGGGTGGGGAGTTATGGTGTGTGAGATATGGTTGGGGTGGGACATAATTATAAGAGGGAATTTACCTAACAAATGCAAGCGGTGTAACCTGGTTCTTGTGCCCTCAATGAATGCCCAACAATAATTAAAAAAAAAAAAACACCCTGAGATATCACCTATCCCCAGTGAGAATAGCCCACATCATAAAGTCCCAAAGTTGCAGATGCTGGCATGGATGTGGAGAGAGGGGAACAGTTTTACACTGTTGGTGGGACTGCAAACCAATACAGCCTCTTTAGAAAGAAGTATGGAGAATCCTAAAAGAACTCAAGTTAAACCTCTAATTTGACCCTACAATCCCACTACTAGGCATTTACCCAGAAGAAAAGAAATTATTTTATCATAAAAATATTTATTTGTATTAGAATGTTTATTACAGCTCAATTTATAATCACCAAGATGTGGAAACAACCTAAATGTCCATCAACTCAGGGATGGATTTATAAACTGTGGTATATGTATATCATGAAATTCTATTCAGCCATAAAAAGATGATGTCTTTACATCTTTTCAACTTGGAAGGAGTTGAAACATATTTTTCTTAGTGAAGTATCACAAGAATGGAAAAGTAATTATCCAGGGTATTTGATACTAATATGAAGCCAATACATGATATAATTCACACCCACATTGGAAGAAAACTCAATTCAATTTAAGTTGGGTGGAGGGGGAACATGGGAGGGGATAGGAGGGGGACTTGGGGTGTTCCCACTTAAGGGACACAATGTAAGAGTATATGGCACACCTTTTGGGTGTGGGACACTACTACAAGAGGGACTCTACCTAACAAATCCAAATATTTTGTGACCTGGTTGTTTGTACCCTCACATTAACACAAAATAAAAAGAAAAAAAGAAAGAAAGGGGCCAGAAGAACCATTCTAGCTTATTTATGTATCTCGTATAACCCAGAAATTGAGATAGTTCTACTTTTCAGTATCTCCTCACATTACTGTGGAAGAATAGGATGCAATAAAAATATTATAGTAAAATTTAGGCTTTCAGGTTGAGACAAAATTCTGGATGAGCTTGACAATTCAGGATCATATACTCTGAAGTTCCTCCTCAGAAAGGTGCCATGGTAGGTTGAACCCAACCAATTCTTTAGAAAATATATAATTCTGTCCTGGAGAGGGCTGGAAGTTAGCTAATGTGTTACTATTTTTATTGTCTCCTCTGATAAAAATGCAAATGTTTTGTTTATTTAATTAATGGCTTTCTTCTCATTAAATCTGCTGCTGCTGCAAATAGAGATTTCTTAGCCTATCCCAAGGAGAAAGTATGCCCTCTGCTTGCCTATGTTCTTGAGGCTAGCTTTTTGCTTTCATTCCTAATTTTTTAAAAGCTATCTTTAAAACCTGACTTTAGGCTACATTGATAACAGAGGAAAACATTAGCAAATCCCACTGAGAGAAGTAAGTGATAGTCTCAGGGGTTTGCGCCCCAAGGATCAGATTAGAATTCATCCAATAACATTTCTAAGACTCAGAATTAAGATTTTTTTTAAAAGGTGCAGGTGTTTTCTTCATAATTAAGTAAAAAGAAATCAGCTCTACTCATAGGGAGCCTATGTCTCAAATAACAGAAAGATTCCTATCCAACTCAAAATACACGTATATTCAGGATATGTCTGTACAACACTGATATATTGAGAATAAAAGTGAAATGTTCCATGGAATGAGAAGGATGTATATTCTTTATCTGTGGGATGGAGTGTTCTATATACGTTTATCAAGCACAGTTGTTCTAGGGTCTCATTTAGATCTCTAATATCTTTGTTTAATTTCTGTTTAGAGGATCTGTCCAGCTTTGAGAGAGGCGTGTTAAAGTCCCCTGTTATTATGGTGTTATAGGATATCATATTGCTCAAACTAAGTAAGGTCTGTCTCAAGAATCTGGCATAAATATTTAAAATTAAAATGTCTTCTTGTTGTATTTTTCCCTTGACCAATATGAA
>CAUYQV010060037.1:0-17375 GCA_963574575.1 Galagoides demidoff
TTTTTTTTTTTTTTGAGACAGAGCCTTAAGCTATCCCCCTGGGTAGAGTGCCATGGCATCACAGCTCATAGCAACCTCCAACTCCTGGGCTCAAGCGAGTCTCCTGCCTCCACCTCCCAAGTAGCTGGGACCACAGGCACCTGCCACAACACCCATCCATTTTTTGGTTGCAGCCATCATTGTTGTTTGGCAGGCCTGGGCTGGGGATTTGAACCCACCACCTTAGGTGTACGTGGCTGGCGCCTTAGCCGATTGAGCCATAGGCGCCAAGCCGAAAGGAAACTCATTTTTGTTAGATTGGCACTTATTTCCTAATCGGTAATATTAAGAAAAGTAATGTCTTTTGAACTAATCTAATCTATTGTCTTGTTATACATTCAAAATCAAAATCTGAATTCTGAATTTAGTAGCTCAAAATTTTGTGGTAATAGCTAAAGAGAAAGGATGCCTAAGTAATAATGAACCAAAATTTAAAGTCAGTTTTAATTATCAAGAAATGTTCACTGGACCTGGCATGGTGGCTCACACCTGTAATCCCACTGGGGTGGGTGGATTGCCTGAGCTCACTAGTTAGAGACCCGCCTGAGCAAAAGTGAGACCTCATCTCCATAGCCAGGCATTGTGGCCGGCGCCTATTTTTCTAGCTACTCAGGAGCTGAGGCAAGAGAATCACTTGAGCCTAAGAGTTTAAGGCTGCTGTGAGTTATGACACCATGGTACTCTACCCAGAGTGACAGAGTGAGACTTTGTCTCAAAAAACAAATAAAAAAACCAAAACAACTTTATTCTCTCACAGTCTGGAGGCCTGAAGTTCAAATGTAAGGGTGTAAGGCAAGGCCACACACCACACCCAACACAGAGGATCTAGGGGAGAATCCTTTCTTTGGTTCTTCTAGCTTCCTTGGTTTGTGGCAAATAAATTCAACCTCTGCCTTCATATTCCCCTTTCTTTCTTCTCTGTGTTTCTTTTTCTCTTCTGTGTCCTATAAGCACATTTGTCATTGCATTTAAGACATAGGTGGGGGCTTGGTGCCTGTGGCTCAAGCGGCTAAGGCACTAGCCACATACACCTAAGGTGGCGGGTTCGAATCCCCAGCCAGGACCCGCCAAACAACAATGATGGCTGCAACCAAAAAATGGCCAGGCGTTGTGGTGGGCGCCTTTAGTCCCAGCTACTTGGGAGGCTGAGGCAGGAGACTTGCTTGAGCCCAGGAGTTGGAGGTTGCTGTGAGCTGTGATGGCATCGCACTCTACTCAGGGGATTAGCTTGAGGCTCCGTCTCAAAAAAAAAAAAAAAAAAGACATAGGTGGGTAATCCAAGATGATCTCATCTTGTCCTTAGTTACATAGGCAAAGACAATTCTTCCAAATAGTATAATAATCACAGGTTTCTGAGATTAAATGCAACTTTTGGGGGGCCACCTCTCAATCTACTATACCACATTTCCAGCCTCTGCTTTTACACACCACTAATCCCAGTTCATGCAGTTGTCACAGCTATTGATGCTTACAACACTGACTTGCCAGTAATCTAGCAATTTCTAAGCCCAGCTTAAATGTTATTGCCTTCACAAAACTTTCCCTCCTTTTTGATTCCTCATACACATTGGAAATAATCACTCCCTGATCTGAGCTGCCACAGTAGTTTACCACCCTTCAAAGACATTTATTTGAATCTTAACCTTACATATTTATAAGAAGCACTAGATTAGGAATGATGTCCTAGTCATTTTTGTATCCCACATGGCAGCAAGTACAGTGCTTAGTAAATATCTGTCAAACATGTATTTGCTAAATCTGAACAGGCCTCTAGATGTAACTACCATTTACAGCAGTGGTTCTCAACCTTTCTAATTCCGCAACCCTTTAATATTGTGCGTTGCGACCCACAGGTTGAAAACCACTGATTTACAGGAAATATAGCAGCTATAGGGGTAAACACGTTAAATCACATTATAAGAATACAATCAGGAAAATTTAGAGTGTTTAGAACACTATGCACAATTGACTCGATTTCTTTGACAAACTGCAAAATAAAAAAAAGAGAAGTCTATAGATTAAAGATGACATAGAATTGACAAGCTATGGCAATATTTTTATAAAATTTTATGTGAAAATGCAAAGGCACAGGAAGATCCAAGCCAATTTTCTTTATTTTTTTTGTCTTTTCGGAGACAGGGTCTCACCTCATTCTGCTCACTCTGTCAGCTGTCACCCAAGCAAGAGTGCAGTGGCATGGTCATAACTCACTATAACCTCAAACTCTTGGGCTCAAGCATCCTCATGCCTTGGCCTCCCCAATTATGGGGAGTACATAGGACTACAGGCATGCATCACTACCTCACTACATCAAAAAAATTTTTTTGAAAGAGGGTCTTGTTATGTTGTCCAGTCTTGCCTCAAACTCCTGACCTGAAACGATCCTCCCACCTCAGCTTCCCAAAGTGCTGAGATTACAGGCATGAGCCACCACACCTGCCAAGCCAATCTTGAAGAAGAATCTAGAAAACATATGCTACAAAATATTAAGAATTATTATGCTACAGTAATTAAGACAATATAATATGGACACCAGGAGAGACAGGCCCTAGAAATCAGTTTGGTGGCTATGTATTAAGGCTGCAGATATGCAAACCCTATGACTTAGCATTCCACCTCTAGCTGTATACCCAACAGAAATGTGAACATGGCCACAAAAATTCATACACTAGAATGTTCATAGTAGCACAATTAGTAACAGTTCTAAACCAGAAACAATCCAAATGAGCATTAACAGTAAAACACACAGAAAAAATAACTGGAGTATTCATACAATGAAATATTGTATAGCAATAAAAGTGAACAAATACTATTTGGGAGGCTGAGACAAGAGAATTGCTTAAGCTCAAGAGTTTGAGGTTTCTGTGAGCTGTGACACCACAGCACTCTACTGAGGTTGGCAACAAAGTGAGACTATGTCTCAAAAAAAAAAAAAAAGAAAGAAATGAACAAATAAAAATTATACTCAACAATATGGATAAATCTCATAAGAGGGTAAAAAAAAAGCCATACTCCAAGGAAAATATACTACACAAGTCCATTTACATAAAACTAATCTACAGTTTAAGTTAATAGTTAACCCTTAGGGTGGCAACCACAGATGAGTGAATAAGAGGGGCTTCCAGATGGCTGGGTAAGGTGGCTCGTGTCTGTAATCCTAGCCCTCTGGATGTTTGAGGGACTATTGCCTTAGCTCAGGAGTTCGAGACCAGCCTGAGCAAAATTGAGACTCCATCTCTAAAAATAGCTGGGCATTGTGGCAGGTGCCTGTACTCTCAGTTACTTGGGAGGATGAGGCAAGAGAATCACTTAAGCCCAGCAGTTTGAGATTGCTATGAGCTATGAAGCCACCGCACTCTACGAAGGGGATCAAAGCGAGACTCTCTCACAACTAAATAAATACCCAAACAACCTCGCGGCTAGTGGTTATGGTGCCAGCCACATACATTGAGGGTGGCATGTTCGAACCCAGCCCAGGCCAGCTAAACAACTGCAACAAAAAAATACCCAGGTATTGTGGCAGACGCCTGTATTCGCAGCTACTTGGGAGGCTGAGACAAGAGAATTGCTTAAGCCCAAGAGTTTGAAGTAGTGGTGAGCTGTGAAGCCATGGTACTCTACCAACGGCCACATAGTGACTCTGTCTCAAATAAAAAAATATACTAGCACATTGGGAGGCCAAGGCGGGTATATTGCTTGAGCTCAGCAGTTCGAGACCAACCTGAGCAAAAGTGAGACCCCATCTCTAAAAAAGAAAAAAACTTGCCAGGCATTGTGGTGGACGCCTGGAGTCGCATCTGTTTGGGAGGCTGAGGCTGAGGCAAGAGTATCACTTGAGCTCAAGAGTTTGAGGTTTCTATGAGCTATGATGTCATGGCACTCTATCAGGGACAAGAAAGTGAGACTCTGTCTTAAAAAAAAAGGGGGGGTCCTTCCGGGGTGTGTTTTACATGGTGTGCTCAGTTTTTGAAAATTCATTGAGTTGTACACTGATGACTTGTTTACTTTTCTGTTTGCAATATCTCAATAAAATCTTCCCCCCAGATCTTCAGAAAACAGAAAAAAGAGAGAGACACATTAATGAAAGGAAATGTTTGGCTCTTGTTCTTGTTTGGATCCTGATTTGAACAAACCTATTGTAAAAAAGAAACATTTATGAGACAACCAGGAAAATATGAACATTACCTAGATAGCTGATGATATTAAATAATTATGTTAATGTGTTAAGTATGCTAGTGGCTGTGTTTTTTCTTCAAATCTTTGAGATATATACCAAAATATTAAGAAACTAAATAGGCCAGGTGCAATGGTTCACATGTATAATCCTAGCACTTTGGGAGGCACGGTGGGAGGATTGAGATCAGCCTAAGCAACACAGTGAAACTTTCCTATCTCTACAAAGAGTAGAAAAAATGAGCTAGGTGTTGTGGCATGAATCTGTAGTTCCAGCTATTTGGGAGACTGAGGCAGGAGCATCACTTGAGCCCAGTGATGTTGCAGTGAGCTATGATGACACCATTATACTCTAGCCCATGTGACAGAGTGAGACCCTGTGTCAACAAAAGAAAAAAAAAATGAGAGAGATATGAAATAATATGATGTTGGGTTTTGGTTCAGAATAATTTAGTGGATGATGAGGGAGTAGGAGGAAGTATATAGAACAATATTGGCCATTAACTGATAATACAAATAGTTGAATAATGGATACCTAGTGTATTTATTTATATCATTTGGCTATGAGGCCAGCTCGGTGGCTCACACCTGTAATCCTAGCACTTTGGAAAGCCAATGCCGGAAGATACCTTGAGCTCAGGAGTTCAAGACCAGCCAAGCAAGAGTGAGAGCCCCCTCTGTACTTAAAAAAAAAAAAGAGAAATTAGTTGGGTGTCATGGTGGAAACCGTAGTCCCAGCTACTTGGGAGGCTGAGGCAGGAGTATCCCTTGAACCCAGGAGTTTGAGATTGCTGTGAGTGAGACTGATGCCACAGCACTCTAACCTGGGCAACAGAGTGAGACTCTGTCTCAAAAACCAAAACAAAACATGTTTGGCTATAGAATTCTAAAATCACATTTTCCAGAATGTTTTTATCTCAAATCACAGAATATTTATTGACATTGTTGGGCTGTGGAATTATAAAATCATATTTTCCCTAGGGTATGTATTATATTATTTTCTTGACTTTTGTATAGGTTTGAATTTTTCCATAGTGAAAAGTTTTAAAATACATATCATTTTTAAAGTATAGTACTATGGTAATAAAATACCTTAAAGCCATATGAATTTTTAAAAATGTTTATAGATGAATGACTTATTAATTATAAATTTGTTTATAAGAGTTTTCCTAAATGACTCATACTTGCTATTCCTTAAAGGTACGTTTGAGTTACTTTATGGACAGTATATGAAATATTAATATAAAAATCTATAATTCATATTTTCTACAGTTAAGACTACTCTTGATTTATCCATTCAACAAATATTATGGGCCCAGGAATTGCTTTCTTTTTGTTTCTTTGTTTTGTTTTTTTGAGACAGAGTCTAACTATGTTGCCCTTGGTAGAGGGTCATGGCATCACAGCTCACAGCAACCCCAAACTCTTGGGCTTAAGTGATTCTCTTGCCTTAGCCCCCAAGTAGCTGGGACTACAGGTGCCTGCCACAACAACCTGATATTTTTTTCTTTTTCTTTTTTTTTTGTTGACCTCAGTAGAATTCTGTGGTGTCACAGCTCACAGCAACCTCCAGCTCTTGGGCTTAGGCGATTCTCTTGCCTCAGCCTTCCCAGTAGCTGGGACTACAGGTGCCCGCCACAATGTCTGGCTATTTTGTGTTACAGTCTGGCCTGGCTGGGTTTGAACCCGCCACCCTTGGTATATGGGGCCGTTGCCCTACTCACTGAGCCACAGGCATCACCCTCAGGACTTGCTTTCAATGTTGAGGATACAACAGGGAAAAGAGCAATCAGGTTTTTATTCTTTTTTTTGAGAGAGAGTCTCACTATGTCGCCCTTGATAGAGTGCTATGTCTCTCAGCTCACAGCAACCTCAAACTCTTGGGTCTAAGTGATTCTCTTGCCTCCGCCTCCCAAGTAGCTGGGACCACAGGTGCCCACCACAGCACCTATTATTTTTGTTGCAGTTGTCATAATTGTTTTAGCTGGCCTGGGTTGGATTCTAACCCGCCAGCCTCAGTGTATGTGGCCGTAACCACTGTACTACAGGTGCCAAGCACTATTCTTATTTTTTTTTTTTTTTTGAGGCAGAGTCTCACTGTGTCACCTTGGGCAGAGTGCCATGGCATCAAAGCTCACAGCAACCTCAAACTCTTACATTCAAGAGATCCCCTTGCTTCAGTCTCCTGAGTAGCTGGGAATATAAGCCCCTGCTACAACATATGGCTAGGTTTTTCTATTTTTAGTAGAGACAGGTCTTGCTCTTGTTCAGGCTGATCTCTAACTCCTGGTCACAAGCAATCCATCAGCCTCAGCCTCCCAAAGTTCTGGGATTATAGGCCTGAGCCACCTTACCCAGCTAGGTTCCTGTTCTTGAGAATTTATATAATAGTGAAGGAGATAAATAAGCAAATTAATACATAAAATCATTTCATAATGTGACTAAAATAATATTAGTCAGGGTGGGTTTACCTGTTATCCAGCTTTACCCAAGTTACAGTTCTGGGACTTTCTCTCTAACATCACTACTGCCCTTCAGCGTGGGGGGCAGTAGTTAAGCTCTCACCACCTGTAGTAAGGCCATTATGCTGCCCTGGTGACAACCAGAGCGTGCACGTGTCACAGTTTAGGTGCAAGTTCAGCAAAATTTCAGAGCATGGGGGTGGTGTTTGGCTGGCACAGGCAGCTGTCATAGGAAAGGCAATTTGGGAGGCCCATCTCATGGACTAACTTTCCACTAGATTTTCTCCCCAGATTCTCCTTCCCCTCCCTCCTTTTTTTTTTCTTTCCTTCACAGGGCCTAATCTCCATCAGCCTTCCCCCGTCATTCCTTTTTCTCTATCCAATGTCCCAGCCAGCAGTTTCTCACCGAAAGTGGTTTTTCTTTCTTTCTTTTTTTTTTTTTTTTTTCTGAGATAGAGTCTTGCTTTGTCACACTGGGTAGAGTGCTGTGGCATCATAGCTCATGGCAACCTCAAACTCTTGGGCTCAAGCGATCCTCTTGCCTCAGCCTCTGAAGTAGCTGGGACTACAGGTGTCTCCTACAACACCCGGCTAATTTTTAGAGATGGGGGTCTACCTCAGGCTGGTCTCGAACCTGTGAGCTCAGACATTCCACCTGCCTTACCCTCCTGAAGTGCTGAGATTACAGGCATGAGCCACCATACCTGGCTCACCTTAAGTTTTGAAAGCTGGGAAGGGCAGTGATCCACTTCTCTATCACTGGTCTGCTGAGGGCTTCTCTCAGGGCCTTTCCTAAGAGGACACTTAGAAAGTTATGAACACTAAATATTGTTTTTTCTTGTTGCATTCCTGCTATAATATATAAGGGCCCTAATTCTTCACAGTGACTTTGTTCTCTAGGGAAAAGTCCTAAGGTTTAGTAAAGAAAGAAAAGCATAGAGTAAAATTTTAACATCTTGTTTTGCTATGTGGAGAAGGGGAGAGGGGGGTTATGTGAAAGAGTGTGAGGGGCCACTTCAGATACAGTGATTGGAGAAGGTTTCTCTGAGGAAGTCATATATAAGTTGTGGCTTCTTCTCAAGGAAGGACATGAGCACAGGTGAGGGAAAACTTCAAACAATGGAAAATCAATCAAGAAGGTTTGGGACAAGAAAGATTCTGGCATGTTCCAGGAACTGATGCAAAGCCAGGAAGCTGAAAAATCTCTTCTTTCCCTTTCTCTCCCAATTAATCTTTGCTACTGAGATTCTATGCAGGATATTAAAAACCACAACCAAAGCCAAAATTTGGGGAAATTCTATACTTCATGCATTTTTGTACTGTTTTAACAAGTTTATGAACAGTTTCTGAACTATGTTTTTTTCTCAGTTTATCAGCACATGTGGACATGCTCACTGCTGTTCTCTTTATGCCCACAGACATGCGGTAACATAACCCATTTATTCTGGCAGCTATGAAAACAGATGGCTAAAGTCAAATCATCCTTAACTATTTACTAAAAAATAGCATAAGTGTTGCTCAAGAGCATGAAAGATCACAAATAAAAATGATATTTAAAAAGACTGTTTTGGCTCAGCGCCTGTGGCTCAAGTGGCTAAGGCACCAGCCACACACACCTGAGCTGTCAAGTTCAAATCCAGCCTGGGCCCACTAAACAACAACGACAGCTGCTACCAAAAAATAGCTGAGCGTGGTGGCAGGTGCCTGTAATTCCAGCTACTGAGGAGGTTGAGGCAGGAGATTTGCTTGGGCCCATGAGTTAGAGGTTGCTGTGAGCTGTGATGCCAAAGCACTCTACCCAGTGCAACAGCATGATGTTCTGTCTCAAAAAAAAAAAAAAATAAAAAGACTGTTTTGGTCAGGCACAATGGCTCATGCCTAAAATCCCAGCACTCTGAGAGGCCAAAGCAGGTGGATTGCTGAGCTCAGGAGTCTGAGACCAGCCTGGGCAAGCGACCCCATCTCTACTAAAAATAGAAAAAACTAGTAGGCATCATGGCAGGCACCTGTAGTCTCAGCTACTTGGGAGACTGAGGCAAGAGGATCACTGGAGCTCAAGAGTTTGAGGTTGCTGTGAGCTATGACACCAAAGCACTCTAGTCTGGGGGCAACAGAGTGAGACTCTTCTCAAAAAAAATGACTGTTTGGGTGGTGCCTGTGGCTGCAAGGAGTAGGGCGTCAGCCCCATAAGCCGGAGGTGGCGGGTTCAAACCCAGCCTCAGCCAAAAAAAAAACTGCAAAAAAACCCAAACCAAAACAAACAAACAAAAATGACTGTTTAAGGTCTTAGAAAAATGGTAACTGTTATATTAATATGCTAAATAAAACTTAAGAATGCAAATCTAAATATTCAATTGTGATCTCGACTATTATAAATATACAAATAGAAAATTGGAAAGAAATACATAAGAATATTACATATTAATAGCAATAATCACTGGGTGAAAGAAATGTACTACCCTATATAGGAGTTGTAGAAAGAAAAAAACAGAGAAAATGGGTGATATGTTCAACAAATCATTTTTTTTTTTTTTGAGACAGAGTCCCATTTTGTCACCCTTGGTAGAGTGCTGTAGCATCACAGCTCACAGCTCACTCCAACTCTTGGGCTTAGGTGATTCTCTTGCCTCAGACTCCTGAGAAGCTGGGACTACAGGTGCCTACCACAACACCTGGCTATTTTTTTGTTACAGTTTGGCCGGGGGCCAGGTTAGAACCAGCCACCCTTGGTATATGGTGCTGGTGCCCTACTCACTGAGCCATAGGTGCTGCCCCAAATAATTTTTTTTTTTTTTTGAGACAGAGTCTCACGCTGTCACCCTGGGTAGAGTGCTCTGGCGTCACAGCTCACAGCAACCTCCAACTCTTGGGCTTAAGTGATTCTCTTGCCTCAGCCTCCCATGTAGCTGGGACTATAAGCACCTGCCACAACGCCTGGCTATTTTTTTGGTTATAGTTGTCATTGTTGTCTGGCAGGCCCGGGCTGGATTCAAACCCACCAGCTCCAGTGTATGTGGCTAGCACCCTAGCCACTTGAGCTATAGGTACTGAGCCTGGTCAACAAATATAAAAAACATTTCCCAGAACTAAAGGAAGTAACTTGCCAGACTGAAAGGATTTGCTGATGATCAGCCCAATGGATAAAAATAGATACACTCCAAATCACATCATTGCTAAATTTCTAGTCTAGTCATTAGAATGAATTGTTCAGCTATGACTAGGTATAAGAACCTAAATAAAGAGTATTGATTTAATAAAAAATTATAATATTGGCCTGGCATGGTGGTTTACACCTACAATTCTAGCACTCTGGGAGGCCAAGGCAGATAGATTGCTTGAGCTCACAAGTTCTAGACCAGAGACCAGGCTGAGTGAGACCCAGTCTCTGAAAATAGCCAGGCATTGTGGAGGGCTGTGTAGTCACAGCTACTCGGGAGACTGAGGCAAGAGAATCCCTTCAGCCCAAAAGTTTGAGGTTGCTGTGAGCTATGATGCCACAGCACTCTACCCAGGATGACAAAGTAAGGCTCTATGTAAAACAAAACAAAACAAAACAAAAACAAAACTGAAATGTTGTGCATGGGGAAGGGAAACCAAAGAGAATAATAAAATTTTAGAATAAATTCCTCAGTTACCATAAGAAGTCAATGAATAATATTTATAATTGATTAATCAAAAGGTAATAGTTTATACAAATTCCTTACAAAAAAGGAAACATGAAATACTAGAAAAAAAAAGCTAAAAGAATTGAAAGTGGTGCTTTTGGTGAATCTGGAGGCATTGAGGTGGAATGAGGCAGAGAACAGCTTTTTTTGTTATAAGACTTTTAGAACTATTTAACTTTATAAAAGATGTCTATGTTTTACTTTAGGAAAAATACAAATCAGCTAGCATGGTGAATCATACCTGTAATCCCAGCACTTTGAAGACTCATGTGGAAGGATTGCTTGGACTCAGGACTTCAAGACTAGCTTGGGCAACATAGTGAAAACTATTTCTACAAAAACTAAAAAAATAGAAAATTTAGTCAGGCATGGTCGCCTGTAGTCCCATCTCTAGTCTTAGCTACACAGGAGGCTGAGACTGAAATGAATTTCTTGCTATTTCCATTAACTTTGTCTTGAGGGCAAGTACAAAAATTCAGGCATGGTGGCACCTATCTGTGGTCCTTAGCTAAACAGAAGGCTGAGACTGAGAAATAAAGATTTTTTTTTTTTTGCCTATTATCTGCCAGATACTTTATACATGTTATTATTTGAATCCTTCCAATAATAGTAATTGTTATTATCTTCATTTTACAAATAAGAAAACCAAAGCTGAGAGAGGTTAAATAATTTCTTTTGGGTACTAAATATATATTTATTGTCTACTTTGTGTAAGGCTTTGTTCAAGACACTGGAAGAGCAATACTGAATCTAGGAGTTTGAGTCTAGGAGTTTGAGGCTGCAGTGAGCTATGACTGGACTATTGTACTCCAGCTGGGTGACAGAGTGAGACTCTGTCTTTATTTTTATTTATTTTTTTTGAGACAGAGTCTTGCTTTGTCGTCCTTGCTAGAGTGCCGTGCTGTGGTGTCATAGCTCATAGCAACCTCAGACTTGGGGGGGTCAAGCGATTCTCTTACCTCAGCCTCCAGAGTAGCTGGAATTACAAGTGCCTGCCACAACGCCTGGCTATTTTTAGAGCTGAGGTATCACTCTAGCTTAGGCTACCCAGAGTGCTGGGATTACTGATGTGAGCCACCTTGCCTGGCCAACACCCTGTCTTCAAATAAAAAATTAAAAAAATTCGTTTGAAATAATTTATACAAGAAATACACACTTTTTTTTTTTTTTTTTTTTTTTGAGACAGAGCCTCAAGTTGTTGCCCTGAGTGGAGTGCTATGGCATCACATCTCACAGCAACCTCCAACTCCTGGGCTTAAGCGATTCTCTCTAAGAATTCTCTTGCCTCAGCCTCCCAAGTAGCTGGGACTATAGGCACCCTCCACAACACCCAGCTATTTGTCATTGTTTGGCAGACTTGGGGTGAATTTGAACTCACCAGCTCTGGTGTATGTGACTGGTGCCTTAGCCCCTTGGGCTACAGGTGCTGAGCCAGCAATACACACTCTTGAAAGAGAAATGCCAGATTGAACACAGGCAGCGATGTTGCATTGGTACAATCCAGGTGAACTACTATTAAAGAATTAAAAGTCATTTATAATTGTGGGCAAACTTTTAAGACTTTTGTTTATTAGCCTAAGTAGTCTGAGCTCTACAAAGGCAATGTAAAATGACATTTCAGAGATAGCCACCTGCTTAGTGCAACAAAACTGTGACAAATGTCCATAAGAACCTGGCTATTTCCATTAACTTTGTCAAAAGGGCAAGTTCAATAATTTAGCCTGTGTCTTCATTGCTGGGCCCACAGTAAGCACTTAATAAGGGTATGATAAAAGTAAATGTAGCAAACAAAAAAATTAAGTAGGGAAGACAACAGTTAATAGCCTGAGGTTGGAATTGGAGAATGACTGCAGACAATGTATCTAGTTGGCCTGTTTACTAATAAAATAGTGGAAAATAGGCTGGGCGTGGTGGCGCACGTCTGTAATCCTAGCACTTTGGGAGGCTGAGGCAGGTGGATTGCTTGAGCTCACAGGTTTGAAACCAGCCTGACCAAGAGTTAGACCTCATCTTTAAAAATAACTGGGTGTTCTGGCGGGTGCCTGTAGTCCAAGTTACTCTGGAGGCTGAAGGGAAGAGAATCCCTTGAGCCCAGGAATTTGAGCTTGCTGTGGGCTGTGACACCACAGCACTATACGAAAGGCGACAAAGTGAGACTGTCTCATAAAAACAAAAAACAAAAAACAGTGGAAAATAATAGTACCAGCTCAACGTCTGTAGCCCAGCAGTTAGGGCACCAACCACACACACGGGAGCTGGCGGGTTTGAACCTAGCCTGGACGTGCCAAACAATAATGACAACTGCAATGAAAAAGTAGCCACGCGCCTAGAGTCTCAGCTACTTGGGAGGCTGAGGCAAGAGAATCGCTTAAGCCCAAGAATTTGAGGTTGCTGTGAGTTGTGACAGCACAGCACTCTACTGAGGGTGATATAGTGAGACTCTGTCTCAAAAGAAAAAAAGAAAAAAGAAAATAATAGTACCTACTCCAAAAAGTTGTTCTGAGGATTAAATGAAATCATGCACACAAAGCCTTTAGCATAGGGTCTGACACAAAGTAAACCCTACATAAATGGTAGTTGTATCTATTATTAAATGGATTCTTTTTTTCAAAAACAGAGTTTGACTTCGTTGCCGTGGGTAGAGTGCCGTAGCGTCACGGCAGCCTGCAGCTCTTGGGCTTAGGTGATTCTCTTGCCTCAGCCTCCCGAGTAGCTGGCACTACAGGCGCCCGCCACATTGCCCTTGCTGTTTGGCTGGGGCCGGTTCGAACGAGTCCACTGTATATTCTAATCTATTTACCGGCAGAAGCTCATTAATTTTTACCACAACCCTCTGAGACGGTTACTACTATTTTCATTTTGCAGATGAAGGAATTTTGTTTCAAAAACATCATGTAACTGGAGCAAACCCACGCAGGAGAGTCGCGCCGCATCTGCGCGTCTTGGCCGCGGCCGGACGCAGACCTACCTACCAGCTTTACACTCTCCCG
This sequence comes from Galagoides demidoff, assembly GCA_963574575.1. NCBI lineage: Eukaryota > Metazoa > Chordata > Mammalia > Primates > Galagidae > Galagoides > Galagoides demidoff. The sequence goes on from CAUYQV010060037.1 coordinate 13,330, forward strand.
CGGGCCACGCCCCGAGGGCGCGGCTTCGGGGACGACGCGACTCCCATGGTGCTTTGCGTGCGCCAACTCTGCCATTGGTCGGGACACACGGCTCCTTTTTTCAAATTGAGGCGGGCGCCGCTTCGTTGCTCAGTTCCTAGCTTGGTCGGAGTCTTGATCGGTGATTTGGCTGTTTCAGCTAACAGGGACAGGCTCCACGGCCAGAGTCACGTGTGGACTGCGGGGACGCCGAGCTGCGAGCGTCGGTGCACCCAACCACACCAGCGCCCTGCAGGGGAGGTGGGCACCCGGGCCATTGTCGGCGGTGAAGTTACTCCGCGCTCCACAGCGCCCAAATCCTCGGCCAGGCCTTGAGTTTTGGCCGGGACAGTCATGGCGTCCCAACCAAATTCCTCCGCAAAGAAGAAGGAGGAGAAGGGGAGGAATATCCAGGTGGTGGTAAGATGCAGGTAGGCACAAGTTGGCATTGGGCTTTGCGACTTGGGTACCTCCCGCGCGGTCTGAGAAGAGGATTTTGTTTGCATTTGCTGAGGGTACCGAGCCTGTTTCTTGGTTTCCTGTGTTCTGTTCGATAAAAAAAATGACACCAGGTTGCTGTGAGGAGTAAATTAATGTCTTTCAGGAGAAAAAAAGGATGTTTGTGTTAGACATTATAGTCAAACTGCTATTTAGAAGAATTTGATCATTATTCTCACTAGGGAATGCATTCTTTTTTAGCCATTGTCGATGAAGATTTAGGTGTCATGTTTATATGTTACTTCATGTAGTTTGTCAGATTGGAAATAAGGCTGAATACTTGCAGATAGTTTAGTACTTCTCCATCACCTGGGTTTTTATACTAGATGCAATATTTACTTAATACTAAATAAGTAAACATCTCTGTATTTAAACATTAAAAATTAAGTTATAAAATGAATTTGTGTTTTTAAAAGATCAAGACAACTTAAGCTAGTGTAGGTATCTGGTTGTGCTGCAAATTGGTTTTCCATTTCATTTGCCTGTTTGTTAGATCAAAAGAGACAGATTTGGAGGGATGGGGAGTGAAAGCATGTTCAATGCTTCCTTGTTTTCCATGTTACTTCCCAATTTTATTTTACTTTTTGGAGATAGAGTCTCAAGCTATCACCCTGGCTGGAGTGCGGTGGTGTCACTGCTCACAGCAACCTCAACCTCTTGGGCTTAAGTGATCCTCTTGCGTGATAGAGTCTCAAGCTGTCACCCTGGGTAGAGTGCGGTGGTGTCACTCACTGCTCACAGCAACCTCAAACTCTTGGGCTTAAGTGATCCTCTTGCGTCAGCCTTCCAAGTAGCTGGGACTACAGGCGCCCACCACAACGCCGGGCTATTTTTTGGTTATAGTTGTCATTGTGAAATAACTTAGGGGCCCTGGAAAAATAGACTCGGACCCCCACTTAGGTTAATTAATTGGTAATTTATTTTACCTGCTGCAGGGGCTGCTGCTTCAAGAGACAGTCAGCACCCGGTGAGAGTGTGAGTTACCTTTTATAGGCTTTGTGTAAGCATATTACAGAAGTGAAAAGTGGCTGGTTAAGGGGGGTTACAACTCAGGTAGTCATAGATACAGCAATGGAACAATAATTACAATGGACACATTTCATATCACAATGGTTATGGTTATACAACAGTAATTGATCAAGTCTCAGTGAGTTTTCCACCATTGTTCATCTACTGAGAACTTGGGGGTTTTGTGAAACTTGAGACTTTTTCCTTGTACCTGAAGCTTGTTCTTGGCAACCCTAAGGAGGAAGAAGGGGGCCTGGGAACATGGCTGGGAAGCATGTTCTCGGCCACCCTGGGGGGAGGAGGGACTTGCCTTGTTTCTAGAGTCGACTTTGGGGGTTTGGGGGGAGAAGAGAGGAGGAGGGCAATGGGCTGGCGGGGGGGTGGGGTGGGTGGGGGGGTGGGGGGGTGGGGGTGGGGGAACAGATGAGGGTGGTGGTCAGGGGAAAGAGGGCTGGGTTACAACAGTTGCTGTTCCTCTCGTCGGGCCCAGACTGGATTCGAACCTGCCAGCTCAGGTGTACGTGGCTGGTGCCTTAGCCAGTTGGGAAGGTGCTGAGCCAACTTCCCAATTTTAAAATGAACTACTATAGGAAGAACATACTTGTGGAAATTGTTGCTTAAGTAAAAGGTTGATTTACCCAATTTTTTAGAGGCTCCTCACAGTTTATTGGTGTATGTATATTTTGTGTGTTTATGTTTCTTCTGTTAGAAGTCGCTCTGGCAACTTTTGTAAAAATCTAAAAGTATTTTAAAATTAAAATATATTTGAAAAAAACCTCTATCAACAATCTTAGGTTATGGTTTACTCTGCTTTTGTCACTTGAGTTAGAGAGATCAAAGGTGATGACTAGGTTTTTAAACTAGGTGCCAGATAGGAAATTTGCTGGTAACCTTACGTCTAGCCAATGACACCAGTTGCACTTTGGGGCTTTTGTTAGCGGTTATTTGTTTTGAAGTTTTTTTTTAAATTAATAGTGCACATAACAAATACAACATTTTGAATTACTTTGGTTGTTAAAAGCTAGGCAATATTACCTTTTCTGTGTGTTATTACTTTCTTTAATTTCCTTTTTTTTTAGAGACAGTCTCATTTTGTCACTCTTGGTTGAGTACTGTGGCATCACAGCTCACAGCAACCTCCAGCTCTTGGGCTTAGGTGATTCTCTTGCCTCAACCTCCCGAGTAGCTGGGGCTACAGGTGCCTGCCACAACACCTGGCTATTTATTGTTGCTGTTTGGCTGGGGCGGGGTTTGAACCCGCCATCCTTGGTATATGGGGCCAGTGCCCTACCCACTTAGCCACAGGCACCGCCCAGTTGTTCATAAATTTTTACAAGACAAGAGCTAGATTTAACCTACATGTTGAAGTTTACAGACTCCTATATGATTTATCTGCTGATCATCTTTCTGATCCCCCTCTCAAACCTCCTCCATTTTCCCTTGATTTATTTAATTAATTTATTTATTTATTGAGACAGAGTCTCACTCTGTTGCCCTGGAGAGAGAGCCATGTCATCATCATAGCTCACAACCCCAAACTGTCGGGCTCAAGTGATCCTCTTGCCTCAGCCTCCCTACCAGCTGGGACTACAGGTGTGCACCACCATGCCAGGCTAGTTTTTGCATTTTAGTAGAGATATATTCTGACTCTTACTCAGGCTGGTCTGTAACTGCTGAGCTCCAGCAGTCCACCAGCCCTGGCCTCCCAGAGTTTTAGGGACAGACAGGGAACAGGGTGAGAAAAGAAAACAAAAGGGGGGGAGGAAGAATAAACAAAATCAGACAGACAGTTCCTTAGCTTACCCGTGAACAGGGTAGGGAAGATAGCCTGTTCTCAGCAGAAGTAGCAGAGATTGCAGGTGGAAAGATTTAAGTTCAGAAACTTTTAAGGCCCCCACAAAGGGATTGATCAATAGGAACATTTATTTATTTATTTATTTTGAGACAGAGTCTCAAGCTTTGCCCTGGTCACAGTTTACAGCAACCTCAAACTCTTGGGCTTAAGTGATTCTCTTGCCTCAATCTCCCAAGTAGCTAGGACTACAAGTGCCTGCCACAACACCCATCTGTTTTTTTTGCTGTTGTTACAGTTGTCATTGTTGTTTTAGCTGAACCTCCCTGTCTTGGTGTATGTGGCCAAGGCCCTACTCACTGAGCTACGGTCACCGTCTTTATTTTTGAGACAAAGTCTCACTCTGCCCAGGCTAGAGTCCTGTGGCTTCGTACGTAGGTCACAGCAACCTCAAACTCCTAGGCTAAGGTGACCAGACGTCCCGCTTTCCAACAATTTGTCCGGTGTCCCGCGGTGTTTTAAAAAAGTCCCGATTTTTGGAAAGAATGCACGAACAGGCGGGAGAACAAGAAGGGAATATACGGTTTTTGGCTGCCATGTGGCTATTTCGCCAGAATATGAGTTTTATATTATTTTTGTTAATTTTATAATGTTAAACTGTAATAATAACAAATAATTGCTGAGAAGTGATTATCGAGAACTGGTTATCAAAGTTTGCATTGTTGTCAGG
>CAUYQV010060039.1:0-48127 GCA_963574575.1 Galagoides demidoff
AAAAAAAAAAAAAAAAAGAGCAGGGGAAGGTTTAGAGTGCAGGTAACAGATGAAACCCTTAGCCGGTGGTCCTTCCAGATGCAGTTCTGCCCTAGGGGACAACAGGAGACAATGTCTGGAGACAATTTTTGGTTGTCACAGCTAGGAAGGTGCTGGTGCTAAAGGCATCTGGTACAAAGAGAGCAAGAATGGTGCTTAATGCCCTACCATGTCTGGGAAAGACCCCGTGACAAGGATGTTCGTTCACCTTGGCATGAAAAAGGAGACAAGGGGGGGAAACACCCATTGGCAGCCAAACTGGACAGGACCAGTTTGTGGGAGACCATTGCCCACTTGCAGGGGAACCTCCTACTCTGAAAGCCCCAACGTTTTAGAACACACTGACTGCCACACCAGAAAAAAAATTGTCCTTGGGGCCACAGCACTTTATTAGGTCAAGCATATCAGCCACCAAGTGAGTTGTATTAAATTCACACTGGTTTTGAGCCAAGGGTTTGTGAAGCATATATAACTTATGCATCTCTTGACCTAACAAAACACTGTGGCCCCAAAGAAATACTTTTTTGTAGTGTGGCAATCGCTGTGCAAAAGACATGTAAGTTACGCTATATGCTTCTGAAGGCCCCCAGGTTCAAAACTAGCATAAGTTAAATACCACTCACATGGCTATTAGTGTATTAATTCTGTGCCTGAGAAGGAACAACCCTGCAACTCAGCCCTCAGTGAACCCCATGACATCAGCTAAAGATTTCCCCATTTTTGAAAGCAAATGACACTTCTGAATGTAAAGCTTTCTAGTAAATTGAGGCAGAAAGAGTCTAAGGTGGGGGTTCTCAATTGGGGTGATTTTATCCCCCAGGGAGACTCCTTGCAATGTCTGGGAACAGTCTTGGTTGTGTGGGCTTGGAGCATTGGGGGGTACAGTGCACAGGTTGGCCCCCCCACAACCAAGAATGATTTGGCCCCAAAGGTCAGTAGTGCTACCCGAGGTTGAGAAAGCTTGTCTTAATCCATTACCTAATTTGGATGCTAACCTCTGGCTGCCATAACTAATTACTACAGACTGCGTAGCTTAAACAACAGAAGATTATTTTGTCACAGTTTTGAAGGCTGAAAGTTCAAGATCAAGGTGCTGGCAGGTTTGTCTTCTCCTGCGGCCTCTCTCCTCAGCTTTCAGGGAGCTGCCTTCTTGCTGCATTTTGTCTGGGCATGCATATCCCTCTCTTTTTATAATGACACCAAACATATTGGCCTAGAGCCCCACAGACCTCCTAATTATCTCTTTCAAGGCCCTATCTCCAAATACAGTCACAGTGCAGGTTTGGGCTTCAATACACGGATTTGGGATGGGACATAATCCAGTTCATCACATCAGGCAGCTTCCTTTTCTTCGCAGAAAACAGGAAACATACGCTGTAAGGAGAAATTGATCCTTTTTTTTTTTTTTAAAGACAGGGTCTTACTTTGGCACCCAGGGTAAAGTGCAATGGCCCCATCATAGCTCACTGCAGCTTCCAACTCCTGAGTTTAAATGATCCTCCTGCCTTAGTCTCAGTAGCTGAGACTACAGGCACCCACCACGATGCCCAGCTAATTTTTCTATTTTTTATAGAGACAGAGTCTCCCTATGTTATCCGGGCTGGTCTTGAACTCCTGGCCTTAAACAATCCTCCCACTTCAGCCTCCCAAAGTATGAGCCACCACATGCAGCTAAAAGTTATTTTTTTCACTGTGTCACCCTGGGTAGAGTGCTGTTGTGGCACAGCTCACAGCAACCTCTAACTCTTGGGCCTAAGTGATTCTCTTGCCTCAGCCTCCCGAGTACTGGGACTACAGGCACCCACCACAACACCCAGCTATTTTTTTTGTAGTTGTTGTTTGACAGGCCCGGGCTGGATTCGAACCTGCCATCTCTGGTGTATGTGGCTGGTGCCCTAGCCACTAAGCCACAGGCGCCAAGCCTGAAAGTGACTGTTAACAGGAAATTTCACAGTCTCTTCTTTCCCTGTCTTTGACAAGAGGATACAAAGACCTTGGGCACCTCAGTTGGCTACAGTAGACAATAAATAGAACCATGAATTCCAGCTGCTTCCCATGAGGAAAGAAAAAAAGTCATAGGTTGCTATTGAGAGCCCAGCGACAAAAGAGTTTTGCTCAAGGATCTCCCTCTATGGTCTTGACCTCCTAACCTGAGTCCAGACCCACCAATCAGCCTCACCCCCATCAGCTTGGGCCCAGTGGCCACAGCCCCCTACCATGCAGACATCCTCAAACTACGGCCCATGGGCCACATGCGGCCTGCCTAAGACATCCGGCCTGCCAGGTGTTTTTGCTGCCATTGCCTGTCCTGCTTAGCAGCCGACTCATCCCAGGGCCCGCAGTCCGGCCCTCCACCAGTCTGAGGGACAGTTAATTGGCCCCCTGTTTAAAAGGTTTGAGGACCCCTGTAAGCCTCCATAGCTATAAGGTCTAAAGACCCCACCATGAAGCTCACCCTCTAGTGACTGAGATGGAGAACAACCACATGAGGATAAATACCAAGAAGAGAAATCAAAGCAAGAGAAAGGCATATGTGTATTTGACTTAATAAAATTAAAAAAAAAAAAGGTGAATGGGGGAGGGGGTTTAAAACAGAGAGTCAGTTAGCAAATATTTGGGAAAAGGGGTTGAGGGACGGCGCCTCTGTCTCAGTGAGTAGGGCGCTGACCCCATATACCAAGGGCAGGTTCAAACCTGGCCCTGGCCAAACTACAACAAAAACAAAATAGCCAGGCATCGTGATGGGCGCCTGTAGTCTCAACTACTCTGGAGGCTAAGGCAAAAGAATCACCTAAGCCCAAGAGTTGGAGGTTGCCGTGAGCTGTGATGCCATAGCACTCTACCAAGGATGACAAAGTGAGACTCTGTCAAGAAAGAAAGAAAGAAGAGAAAGAAAAGACAGAGAGAGAGAGAATGAAAAGAAAAGAAAAGGGTTTGAAAAGAAAAGAAAAAAGGATTTGAGGCTGGGGTGGCTCAAGCCTATAATCTTAGCACTCTGGGTGGCCAAGGCAGGCAGATCATCTGAGCTCACAAGTTCAAGACTAGGTCTGAGCAAGAGCAAGACCCCATTCTAAAAATAGCCAGGTGTTGTGGCAGGCACCTGTAGGCTGAGGCAAGAGAATCACTTGAGCCCAAGAGTTGGAGGCTGCTGTGAGCTATGACGCCATGGCACTCTACCAGGAGCAACAAAGTGAGACTCTGTCTCAAAAAAAAAAGAAAAAGAAAAAGGGTTGAGCAGAGACCTGAATGAAGAGATGAGGGAGAGAGCCACATAGATTTTATAGAAAGAATGATCCTGGCAAAGGAAACAGCTTGTGCAAAGGTCCTGAGGTAGGACCATGCCATGCTTTAGGAACGACAAGGAGGTTGGTGTGGCTGGTTCAGAGTAGAAGAGATGAAAGCAGAGAGTTCAGGGCCTTGTGAGCTTGCAGGGAAAACTAGGAGCCACCAAGGAGTCTGAAGGGTGGAGAAAAGCAGCCTGACTCAGGTGTGCATGAGTGCCCTGTGGTGGCTGCAGGGGGAATAGCCTGGAATGGTGGGGACAGGAGGCCTTCCTGGACAGAGGCTTCAGGTGGCAGTGAGGAGAGGCAGGAAAGTTTAATGCTCCTTGTCACCTCAAAATTCACACTCCAGAATAATATCTGAGCTCTCCCTGTACATCAGCAGAAAGCTCCTTCAGAAAGAATTTTCCTAGCCGCTGTCCAGTGACTCAACCCTGTAATCCAGGCACTTTGGGAAGCCAAGGTAGGAGGATCGCTTGAGGCCAGGAGTTTAGGACCAGCCTAGGTCCCATCTCTACAAAAAATGGATTAGGCATGGTGGTGTGGTCCTGTAGTCCCAACTACTTGGGAGGTTGAAGCAGAAGTATCAGTTGAGCCCAGGAGCTAGATTGTGCCATTGCACTGTAGCCTGAGCAGCAAAGCAAGATCCTGTTTCAAAATAAATAAATAATCACTTCAGCCCCCATAGCACAGTGGTTACGGTGCCAGCCACATAGACCGAGGGTGGCGGGTTCAAACCCAGCCCAGGCTAGCTAAACAACAATGACAACTGCAACAAAAAATAGCTGGGTGCTATGGCAGGCACCTGTAGTCCCAGCTACTTGGGAAGCTAAGGCAAGAGAATCACTGAAGTCCAAGAGTTTGAGGTTGCTGTGAGCTGTGATGCCACAGCACTCTACCAAAGGCAGTATAGTGAGACAACAAAAAAAATCATGGGGTGAGCGCCTGTAGCTCAGTGGTTAGGGCACTGGCCACATGCACTGAGGTTGGTGGGTTCAAATCCAGCCTGGGCCTGCTAAGCAAACAAACAAAAAAATAGCCAGCTATTGTGACAAGCACCTGTAGTCCTAGCTACGGGGAGGCTGAGGCAAGAGAATCACTTGAGCCCAAGAGTTTGAGGTTGCTGTGATCTATGATGCCATGGCACTCTACAGAGGGTGACAAAGTGAGACTCTGTCTCAATATAAATAAATAATTGACTCGGCACCTGTAGCTCAAGCAGCTAAGGCACCAGCCACATACTCCAGAGCTGGTGGGTTTGAGTCCAGCCCAGGCCTGCCAAACAATGATAACTACAACCAAAAAACAGCCGGGTGTTGTGGTGGGTACCTGTAGTCCCACCTACTTGGGAGGCTGAGGCAAAAGAATCACTTAAGCTCAAGAGTTAGAGGTTGCTCTGAGCTGTGATGCCACAGCAGTCTACCCAGGGTGACAGCTTGAGGCTCTGTCTCAAAAAATAAAATAAATAAATAATCATGGCAGGCACAGTCTGCACACACATTAACTAATTTGGTCATCAAACAACCACATACGACAAGTGCTATTGCTGTCATTTCCATTTCACAGATGGGAAAACTGAGGCACCAAGCAATAAAGTAACCTAAATCAAACAGTAAAGGGAGCCAGAGTCACCGAATCCCTCTACTGCTACACCACTCCACAGCACCTGGCCCTGCAGAAAATCAGAGCCCATATGGCCATTCCTCCAGAGCTTGCCCAGAGCCTCCTCTGGGCCACTCCACAGGGCACTGGAGACACCATGGGGACCAGAGTGGTGGTTTTTTTGTTTATTTTTGAGACAGAGTCTCACTCTGTTGCCCCGGGCAGTGCTTGGTGTCACAGCTTACAACAACCTCAAACTCTTGGGCTCCAGTGATTCTTGTGTTCAACCTCCCAAGTAGCTCGGACTACAGGTGCCCACCACAATGCCCGGCTGTTTTTAGGGACAAGGTCTTGCTCCAGCTGTTTGGTCTCGAACCTGTGAGCTCAGGGCAATCTACTCGCCTCAGCCTTCAAGAGTGCTAGTATGACAGGCATGAGCTACCATGCCCGGCCCCAAAGTGGTGGTTTTAGCCTCATTCTTGGGTGCTGCTGGCTTTGTGACTAACCCAGAGTCCAGTTGACATCTCATCAGGCAGTCAGCATCTTGTCTACACCCATGTTGTAGGTGGAGCTGACAAACAGCAGATGGATGCTGAACTTCGGAAGGAGATGATGGCCATTTGGCCCAACCTGTCACAAAAAACTCTGGACCTGCTAGTCACACCTCACAAGTGTAAGAGCTTGGCCCAGCCCCTGGGTTCTGACCCCCAGGGATGGATGGAGAGGGAAGGAAAGAGGAGAGCTGGGGAGGGCACGGGGATGGACCTGGGCCACAGAAGGACCCAGGACCAAGGCTCCAAGGTGGCCCCTGCCCTGTGTCCCCAGCCACGGACCTGACGGTGGGGAAGATCTATGCAGCTATGATGATCATGGAATACTACCGCCAGAGCAAGGCCAAGAAGCTACAGGCCATGCGTGAGGAGCAGGTATGTTTTCCTTCCCTGGAGCTGGGGGAGATGCTTGTCACCATAGGAACCAACCAGAATGGAGCACAGTTGCAGCCAAGTCCCAGGCAGGTCCCCTCAAAATAGGGACTTGCCGAGAACATGTAGCATGGATCAGTTCAGCTGTGCTGCCGATACTTATTGAGCACCTACTGTTCTTGGCCCTAAAGGGTCCAGCTATGAGCAAGACAGACAAGAATCCTTGTCCTCAAGGACTGAGCATTCCAAGTGGGAAAATGCTGACTATAACACATGACTGAATCACATAATGTGGTGGCAAAGAGGATGTGTCGTGGAGGGGAAAATGGAGCAAAATGCCCCAGGGAGGGGGTGTGCAATAAGAAATGGATGGTTAGAGGGGGCCTCTCTGAGGAGGTGACATCTAAGCAAAGTCATGAAGGAAAAGGGAAGGGAGTAGGCCAAGGAGATATCTGGGGAAGGACATCCCAAGCAGAAGGAAAGCCAGTGCAAAGTCCCTGAGGCTGGGCCAACCCTGGAGCGTTTGGGGAACAGTGAGGAGGTGGGGATAGTGGAACAGAATGAGTGAGGAAGTTCTGGGAGGTGATAAGAGAGATCCTTCAGGGTCTTGAGGGCTGCAGAGAGGACTCAGACTTTTACTAAGGAAGGTGGGAACCATGGAGGGTTCTTGAGCCAAGGTGGTTATAATCTGACTCAGGTGCTCACAGGCACCCTCTGGTGGTGGAAGCCAAGAGACCTGAGAGGAGGCACCTGCTCTGGTCCAGCAGGGAAAAGAGGGGGCTGTAACTTTGTGACTTGAGTAGAGAGACAAAAAGTAGGCCAGTTCTAGGTAAATTTGGAAAAGACTCAAGTCTTGCTAGATCAGACCTGAGAAGGGGGGAGCAAGAGGTGTCAGAATGACTTTTGGGCACTTCCCTCACCCTTATGCTTACACACTGCTCTCTGCTGCCTCTCCCAGGACCGGACACCACTCATGTTCCAGCGCATGGAGCCCCCATCCCCAACGCAGGAGGGAGTTCCTAGCCAGAACGCCCTCCCCTCCACCCAGCTAGACCCAGGAGGAGGCCTGTGAGTATGGCTCTAGCCAGGAGTCAGGGTGTGGGGTCACTGGTGCCTAGGTTCCAGAAGCCCCAAGCACCCACCCCCATCCTGGCCTCTGTCCCCCACACAGGATGGCTCATGAGGGTGGCATCAAGGAAAGCCCATCCTGGGTGACCCAGCGAGCCCAGGAGATGTTCCAGAAGACGGGCACGTGGAGCCCAGAGCGGGGTCCCCCTACTGACATGCCCAACAGCCAGCCCGACTCTCAGGTGCCGCTGTTTCCCTCTCCCCACACTGCCCTCACAGCTCTCTGGGGGCCGGGGTGGTTCAGGAGAGAGGTATTGGGGCCCCCACACCTGCACACCTGCAGATGCCAGGCCACCCCTGGGATCCCTGTGTAAGGGAGGGATCACCATCTGCCCCCCCTCACCCAGCCTCACCATCTGCCCCACAGTCCGTGGAGATGCAAGAGATAGGCAGAGACGGCTACTCAGACAGCGAGCACTACCTCCCCATGGAAGGCCAGACCCGGGCTGCCTCCATGCCCCGCCTCCCTGCAGAGAACCAGGTGAGGGCTTTTATCCACCACCCTGGGACTGGACCCCCTCTCCGCACCAGGCAGAGCTGGACCCCTGGAGTCTGCAGTGATGTTGGTCACCCTCATTCACAGCCCCCACCTACTGTATAGTCCCTCCTTCTGGGCCCCAGCCCAGGGTGGGACCATCTGTCCCTCTCCTGGCCATGCTTGGAGCACCTGGAGGCCGCCCTCCCTAACAGAGGGCAACCCTGGAGCAAGTTGTGGGTGCTGAGGGGAGAGAGGATTCACCAGAGCCAGGTGACAGCTGTGATCACTAACCCTCCACACACACCTATGCACACAGGCGTATGCGCACCGTGCATGCATGCAACACGTGTGTACGTAGACATGTCCACGTGGCCTGCACTTAGTATGTGGGAGGTCCTGGGGCCAGGTAGCAGAATCCTTAGTGGGTCTGGGGGTGGCTGGGGTTTGTATTTTGTCTGATGTCAGTAGGGACTGTGGGCGGAGCAGGGTCGTGCGCCTGATTGTGTGTCTGTGTGTGGCTGCTTTATCCAGCTGCCTGGCCCTCTTGCCTGTGTGGGGGGTGATCCCACTGCCACAGGCTCACCGGGACAAAGGAGCTGGCAGTTGGAGGCATGTTTGGCTGCCTGCTCAGCCTGAGAGGCAGGGGCCCATGGGCCCAGCCCACCACCTGAGGACCATGAGCACCAGGGCTGAGCACATCAGACTGTGTCAAGCTTCCCGTGTGCTGTGCCACGCTGTGTGTGCATAGGGTAGGAGGCTGTGCTGTGTGCCTGGTTGGGCCAGAGTTGCCCGAGGGCCTGGCCTCTGGCTGCTGCAAACCTAGGTGGAGACACCCAGTGTGCATGCGGCTTCCGTTCCTGTCCTAGCTCAAAATTGAGCTGCTGGGCCCTAGGAGAGGGTTGGGACAAGCCCAGAGGATAGCCACCACTGGAAACTTCGAGTGTCAGCTGAGGCCAGGGTCTGGGGTGCATTGCATGTGGCTCCGTGGCCACCCCGTCCCATCTGTCAGTCCCTTGCCTCTGCCATCTGTCTGTCTGTGTGTCCTGTCTTGTCTCCTCTGTACTCATGGGAGGGCAGCCACCTAGGCCAGGGCACCTACCCCACTATCCAGGGACTTTAACTTTTCCTTTCCTCCCTCCTTTCTCCCTTCAACTTCACCTCCCTGGATTCCTTCCTTGGCACCTCCTCCACGTACCACCACCTCACTTTTCCTCTTGCCTTTTATATTTATTTTCTTCTTTCTGTTTTTTCTGTGTGCACCATCCCGTGGGGCTGTGACAGAGGAGGAGGGGCCGGCCACGTGGGAATAACCTCAGTGTATGTACTGCACCCACCCACCACCCTGTGGGCTCTGGCCCCCTCTTCCTCCCCACCCCCCCTCGTGGGAGTCCCATCATCTCTCACCCCCTCAAGCCCCCTCTTTCTTTGCAGGCCACACCCCCACCCCCATGGAGCCCCATCCTTGTGTGTTGTGTCCTGTGTGTGCCCTGCGTTTGCCCTGGCAAGGCGGGGTCACCTCCACTTCCTTCTCTTCAGAGCCCCCACACCAGAATCAGGGCCAGGGGACACCGTCTCTCCAAGAGGCTGACCAGGCCCATCCTGCTTGTTCCCCTGATACCACTGATCCCCTGGCCCTGCAGTCTCCTGCCTAGGGTGCTGTTTCCTGAGCTCAGCAAGGCTGGGCCTTACAGTGGGTGGAGGGGGTGTCTGACCCACCTTCCTTCTTACCTCTTCTGCCTTCTGTAAGGGTTCTGTCAGGGCTTGACCTGGGGTACAGTACCCCAAGGATGGGAAGAGGGAGCCCTCAAGGGCCTCAGATGCCAGGGTGGCCTCCTGGGAGCTTTCCAGCCTGGATCTAAGCAGAGAGAGCCAGATTTGAGGGGCAGGAGAGCACAGCATAGGCCCTGAACCTGGATGCAGACCAGGTCAGCCAGCCATGAGAGGCAACAGCTCCCATCCTCCCTGGAGATCAGGCTGGGCTAGAGCTGGGGTGAGGCCACGAAGCCAGGTTCCTAGGTTTGCACCCTGAATGTGGGGAGAACTTCCCTTCAGCCAACCTACCAGACCCTGCCTAGGCCCAGGGCTGAGAAGTGGGGATCAGATGGGGCCTCCTGGCCAGAACCTAGAAAGGTCCTTAACCCTGTCTCCTGAGGACAAAAGAGCTTTCGGTCTCAGCCTGTCCTCAGAGCAGGTAAGCTGGGCTGTGCTCAGGGCCTGGTTGACTTGGAGAAGCTAGGGACCCACAGCACCTCCCCTGCCCCAGGACGGTCACTGAAGGCCGCCCAATGGGCTGCTGCAATGGGGCGGGAAGGATCATCACCACCTGGTGCTGACCACTGACCCTGGTCTACTGGCCTGTCCCCCCACCCAGACCATCTCAGACACCAGCCCCATGAAGAGGTCAGCCTCCGTGCTGGGCCCCAAGGCCCGGCGCCTGGACGACTACTCGCTAGAGCGGGTCCCACCAGAGGAGAATCAGCGGCACCACCAGCGGCGCCGTGACCGTGGCCACCGCGCCTCTGAGCGCTCTCTGGGCCGTTATACCGATGTGGACACAGGTGGGCACCCCCATGGGGGCCCAGGAACAGGAGGTTCTAGGATGAGAAAGCTGGGCAGAGGAGACACTGAGGGTGGAAAAAGGGGAGGTGTCCATGGAGAGGGGGCAGAGAGGGCTAGGCAACAGTGGCTTCAGGGCCTCCCTGCTACGGTCCAGGGTCAGGCCTCTCTCTAGGGACCGCAAACCTCAGGGTGGTCTCCTAAGTGCACATCCACCCCACCCTCCCTCATGGCTGTCTATCTGACCCCACCCGGCCCAGGCTTGGGGACAGACTTGAGCATGACCACCCAATCTGGGGACCTGCCATCAAAGGAGCGAGACCAGGAGCGGGGCCGGCCCAAGGACAGAAAGCATCGACAACACCATCACCACCACCACCACCACCACCCCCCACCCCCTGACAAGGAGCGCTACACCCAAGAGCGGCCTGACCATGGCCGGGCCCGGGCCAGGGACCAACGCTGGTCCCGCTCACCCAGCGAGGGTCGAGAACACATGGCACACAGGCAGGTGGGTGCGGTGGGCAGCAACCTGGGCTCAGGGCTCAGGGCTCAGGAGCTGGGAGGAGGGGAGGGGGCTGACCAGCCATCCATCACCCACAGAAGGTCCCCTAGTCAAAGGTCGATGGCCACTCCAGACAAGTGGGTCCCTGGTCCTTAGTGGGCTGTGATCTCCAGTGGGTCCCTGGTCCTTAGTGGGCTGTGACCTCCAACCCTGCCCAGCATCAGGCCACCCAAGCCAGGAACCACCCAGTAGGGATGAAAACTGCCCCCTCTGCCACGCAGGCTCCCTACTCCATCTCCCCAGACCCTTGTCCGCCCACCGCCCCCTCCTCACCCAACCGCAGCTGTTTCCTCTTTGGTTGTGGATCACGTTTAAGTTCAGGGCTGTGCTGCCCCACGCCTTTCGCTTTCCTTTAACCCGGCTTCCCTTTCTGTTTCAATTATGATTTCTGTCCTCTGGACGCCTGTGAGTAATTTTTGAAACTTCTGCTATTTTAACCCCAAAACTTACAAAACTCCATTTCTCATTTCTCTTTTCACTTTGTTGTGTTGGTTTTGGACTCCCCCCCCCCCTTCTTGTCTCTCTCACTCCCTCTTCCCCCTCCTCCCTGTGGCTGTTGCTTTTCTCCTTTTTTTCCATTCTAATGTCCTGTGTCTCCCCCCACTTTCCTCCTCCTTCCACCCTTTCCTCCCGGCCTCTCTCCCACCCCGTCTCTTCCACCCTTCCCCACCCCTCTCTCATCCCTTTCTTCCTCCCCATCCTCTGTGTCTCCTCCCATCTCCTTCTGGTTGATTTTGTGGTACCTTTTTTTTTGATTTCCTTTGTTTCAATTTTCGTGTAGGGCAGTAGTTCCGTAAGTGGAAGCCCAGCCCCCTCAACATCTGGTACCAGCACTCCGAGGCGGGGGCGCCGCCAGCTCCCCCAGACCCCCTCCACCCCCCGGCCACACGTGTCCTATTCCCCCGTGATCCGTAAGGCCGGCGGCTCAGGGCCCCCACAGCAGCAGCAGCAGCAGCAGCAGCAACAGCAGCAGGCAGTGGCCAGGCCAGGCCGAGCGGCCACCAGCGGCCCTCGGAGGTACCCGGGCCCAGCAGCCGAGCCTCTGGCCGGGGAGCGGCCACCCACGGGAGGCCACAGCAGCAGCCGCTCACCAGGGATGGAGCGGCGGGCCCTAGGCCCTGCCCGGAGCGAGTCCCCTAGGGCCTGTCGCCATGGCGGGGCCCGGTGGCCGGCATCCGGCCCGTACGTGTCTGAAGGACCCCCAGGTTCCTGGCACCATAGCTACTACCGGAGCTCCGACTATGATGAAGAAGCTGATGGCCGGGGCAGCTTGGGCAATGAGGAGGCCACAGCTGGGGCCTACGACGCGCCACCCGCTGTGCGACACGCATCCTCAGGCGCCACTGGGCGCTCGCCCAGGACTCCCCGGGCCTCTGGCCCGGCCTGCGCCTCGCCTTCCCGGCACCGGCGACTCCCCAACGGCTACTACCCGGCGCGCGGACTGGCCAGGCCCCAAGGGCCGGGCTCCCGGAAGGGCCTGCATGAACCCTACAGCGAGAGCGATGACGACTGGTGCTAAGTCTGGGCGGGGTGGCGCCCGCCCGGCCCCCCATGCACCCCACGCACACACTCCACCCAGAGGTGGCACACAGAGGGCCCAGAAGAGGGCCAGCCGGGAGACCCCAGACTCTGAAGGGGCCAGGGCTGGACCACAAGGGTGTCCCACAAAGCGCCTTGGCCAGAACACACTCTCCTGGGAAGCAGCAGCACCCCCCACCCAGCCCCAGCCCCACCCACCCACAGCAGGGGATCTTGGGTGGGGGGGCAGAGGGCAGACAAACCACGCTGTCAAGGGATTTGAATTAACTCAGACATTTTTGGAGAACCTTGGGGAACATGAAAAAAAAAAACAAACACAAAAAAACATTTTTAAAAGAAAAAAAAATGGGGGAAAAATAGCTTCTATTGATGAGTTTTATCATCTCAATCGAATCTTTCCTTTCCCTGGTAAATGCGAGCTGGTGGCCGCATGTGGCAGAGAGCCGGAGGAAGTGGAAACCCAGCACCCCACTACGGACCACCAGATACACTCGCATCCACACACGTTCAGACACAGGAGTGCTTGCTGGTTATACCAAACCCTACTATTACTGCCTGCAGAAATCAATTTAAAAATAATAATAATAAATGATTTTTAAAAGGACAAAAAAATTAATGATTGAGAAGAGGCACTTTTTTCTGACATTTGGTCCTGCTCGAAATAACAAAAGAAAAAACAAAACCACCACCACCACCAAATTCCTTTGCTTCTTTTTTCCTTTTTTCCTACCTTGTTTGAAAACTGTGGGCTTGGGACTGTGAATTATTGCATGACATTAAAAAAGAGGAAAAAAATAAAAAACACTGAATCAAAGGGCTTTTGAATGGGAGTGGTCTTTGTTCCTTGATGAAGCACCAGGCTTGGGTCTGTCCCCTGAGGAATCCTAGACCGGCTTGGGCTTTGTTAGCTACTGGAAGAAGTGTTTGAAAGTGAGAAAGAAAAGAAAGCTATAGGTCTCCAGTCCCTGGCTCTGCAATGTCTAGGTGTTGTCCCAAACCCCTGCAGTGAGCCGCACAAGCTTCCCGCCTCACAGAGCTCAGAGGCCAGAGCTGGAGGTTTCCTGACTGAATTAGTGTCTTGGGAAAGCCACAACCAAAGACCCAAAAAAGGTCCTGGCCAACTGTCCAGGATGGAGGGCCAGGCAGAGTATCCCTGTCCCCCACTAAATGCTATTAGCCACTGGCCCACTTTCCCCCTGATGCTTAGGCCTCAACTAAGAGTCACCATCCTAGATTATAAACCACCTTATAGGGTTGGCTGGCAACACCCATGAGGCAACCAATGTCGTCAGAATTCCTACTGGGAATGCCCTGCAGGAGCCAGCTGGCAAACTCGGTTCAAGGGCACCTGTGTCCTGGAAGGTTTTTCACAGTGAGGGGTGGCCCCCACTCTGTCCCAGCCTTTGGCACCTGCCAACCCAGGTCACCCACCCCCAAGCACCTGTTTCTGAAGGACCCTGCCCTGATACACAGACTATCCTGAGATGTCCCCAAATTACCCACAGCTAGAGGGAGAGTTCAGGGGTCCAAGTCAGAGTAACCCCAGGTATGGCAGGGAGTGGTCACAGCCAGCCCAGGGCAAAGGCAGCTCATTGGAGGTACAGGTGGGGGCAGGGTTCTCATGGGTGGGCCCGACAGCCTGTCCTCCATTAACCTTCAGCCTCACCCATGCTCCTGTCCACCCACCTGTACACTTCCATTCCTACCTTCCAAAAACCAGCACACAAAGGAAAGCAGTAGAGGACCCCCCCCCCAGAACCTCACCTCCCTGCCTGTTTCGTGATTGCTTCTGTGACTATTGTCTGTATCCACAGATCTGTAGACAGATTAGAAGGGGAGGGGACTATTTCCATTCATATGCACAAAGGGCCAGTTATTCCCCTTGTTTTCATTGTGGCCAAGGGCCTTTTTCTTTGCCCTGAAAGAGGAGCTCTTGGTTCTCTCTAGAGAGGCCATAAAGAATTCCCCAAAATCTGGCTGGGCGCCTGTGGCTCAAGTGGCTAAGGCACCAGCCACATACACCTAAGGTGGCGGGTTCAAATCCAGACCAGGCCCACCAAACAACAATGACAGCTGCAACCAAAAAAAAAAAAAAAAATAGCCAGGCATTGTGGTGGGTGCCTGTGGTCCCAACTACTTGGGAGGCAGAGGCAGGAGACTCGCTTGAGCCCAGGAGTTGGAGGTTGCTGTAAGCTGTGATGCTACGGCACTCTACCCAGGGGGACAGCTTGAGGCTCTGTCTCAAAAAAAAAAAAAAAAAAAAAAGGATTCCCCAAAATCTACAAAAAAAAAAAAAAAAATGACAGATGGTCCTCAGGAAACATCTCTTGCTGTTACCAGATGAAGAATTAAAAGCCAGGCATGGAGAGACTAAACACAGATGTCTACCACACCTTAACTTTGGGGCCTTTCATTAGACCCTGAGGGACTTAGCAGTTCCACCTCTGCTGGCATGCTCCTCCTACAACTCAGCTCCAACACTTAGTGGGTGTCACTTCAAGCAAGTGATTTAACCACTCTGTGCCTGTTTTCCTATCTGTAAACTGGAGCCACAATTGAGATGCTTATGGAGATTAAATGCATTATTCTACAATAGTAATCAGCATGCTTTCTCTCTCTCTCTCTCTTTCTTTTTTTTTTGAGACAAAGTCTCATTCTGTTGTCCTGGGTGGAGTGCCCTGGTGTCACAGCTCACAGAAACCTCAAACTCCTAGGTTCAAGTGATCATCCTGCCTCACCCTCCTGAGTAGCTGGGACTACAGGTACCCACAACGGCCCAACAACTTTTTTCTATTTTTCTTAAAGAAAGAGTCCCGCTCTTCTCAGGCTGGTCTCCAAATCCTGAGCGCAAATGAACTACCTGTCTTAGCCTTCCAGAGTGCTAGGATTACAAACGTTAACCATTGCACTTGACCAAAAATTAACTTTTTTAAAAATGGCAATGTTACAGCACCCATAGCACAATGGTTACCACACCAGCCACATGCTCTGAGGGTGGTGGGTTTGAACCCGGCCCGGGCCAGCTAAACAACAATGACAACTGCAACAACAACAAAAAATAAATAAATAAAACTGTATAAAAAATAAATAAAAGGCAGTGTTCAGGATTTGGCCCCTATCCTGCATCAGTAGTTCCCAAACTTTGTGGTCACAATACCCCTTTACATTCTTAAAAATCACTGAAGATGGCTCGGTGCCTGTGGCTCAATCGGCTAAGGCTCCAGCCACGTACACCTAAGGTGGTGGGTTCGAATCCCCAGCCCGGGCCCGCCAAAACAACAATGATGGCTGCAACCAAAAAATGGCTGGGCGTTGTGGCGGGAGCCTGTGGTCCCAGCTACTTGGGAGGCTGAGGCAGGAGACTCGCTTGAGCCCAGGAGTTGGAGGTTGCTATGAGCTGTGATGCTGTGACACTCTACCCAGGGGGATACCTTGAGGCTCTGTCTCAAAAAGAAAAAATCACTGAAGACCTTGAAAGCAACTATTTATGTAAGTTACTGCTAGATACTGACCATTTAAAAATTAAAACTGAAAAGTTTTAAAACTGTTTATTAGTTTTAAAATCACAATCAACAACAAACCCCACTATATGATAACAAATAGTTTTTATATTTCCAAAAATAATAATAATAATCCATGAGAAGAGGGGCTTTGTTTTACATATCCACACCTTTTTCTTTCTTTCTTTTTTTTTTTTTTCCATTTTGGAGGAGCCTGGGCTTGAACCTGCCACCCCAGATATATGAGGCTGGCACCCTACTCCTTGAGCCACAGGTGCCATGCCACCCTTTTTCTTTTTCTTTTTCTTTTCTTTTTGAGACAGAGTCTCAAGCTGTCCCCCTGGGTAGAGTGCTATAACGTCATACCTCACAGCAACCTCCAACTCCAGCTCAAGCAATCCTCTTGCCTCTGTTTTTCTATTTTTAGTACAGATAGGGTCTCACTTTTGCTCAGGCTGGTCTTGAACTCATGAGCTTATCCCTCCGCCTTGGCCTTTCAGAGTGCTAGGATTATAGGCATGAGCTACCATGCCCAGCTTCCACACCTTACTAATACTGGCTTAACAAAGACAGCTATGTCCTCAGATCCAGCTTTGCATTCAACCTGCTGTGATTTCCAATATCCCCTGCAAACTTATTGTGCATGTGTGAGGGAACAAAAGGGGTGAAGGCTAAGGACATCTTAATATTATAAAATAATTTGATTTTATTGATCCCCTAGAAGGGTCTCAGCAGCCTCCAGGATTCCAGACCCCTTTGAGAACTTCTGTTCTCATAGTAGCTGTCCACTATCACCATTATTACTGTAGCATCAAAACAAAGTTATCAAGCTGAGCATAGTGTCTCATGCCTATAAACTCAGCACTTTGGGAAGCCAAGGCAGGAGGATGGCTTGAAGCCAGGAGTTCAAACCCTGCCTGGGCAACATAGGAAGACCCCATCTCAAAAGAAAAAAAAAAGTTTTTTTAATTAGCTAAGGCAGGGAGATTGCTTGAGCCTGGGACTTGAGATTGCAGTGAGCTATGATCTCACCACTGCCCTCCAGTCTGTGTGACAGAGCAAGACCTTGTTTCTAACAAAAAGGGGTGGGGGAGATATTGTTTATTGTTGGACAGGTCTCGCTTAAGCTTACCTTGCCAACAAAGTCTGCAGACTCCAGATGGCAATGCAGACAGAGCTCCTTCTAAAGTAATGGCATCCAGGACCAGGTGCAGTAGCTCACGCCTATAATCCCAGCACTCTGGGAGGCTAAAGCAAGTGGATCCCTTGCTCATAGGTTCAAGACCAGGCTGAGCAAGAGCAAGACTCCATCTTTTAAAAATAGTAGGGCATTGTTGCAGGCACCTGTAGTCCCAGCTACTCTGGAGGCCAAGGCAAGAGAATTACTTGAGCTCAAGAGTTTGAGGTGGCTGGGCGCCTGTGGCTCAAGTGGCTAAGGTGCCAGCCACATACACCTAAGGTGGCAGGTTTGAATCCAGCCCAGCCTGCCAAACAACAATGACAGCTGCAACCAAAAAAATAACTGGGCGTTGTGGCGGGCACCTGTGGTCCCAGTTACTTGGGAGGCAGAGGCAGGAGACTCGCTTGAGCCCAAGAGTTGGAGGTTGCTGTGAGCTGTGAAGCCACGGCACTCTACCCAGGGCAATAGCTTGAGGCTCTGTCTCCAAAAAAAAAAAAAAAAAAAAAAGGGTTTGAGATGAGCTGTGACACCATGGCCCTCTACTGGGGGCAAAAAAGTAAGACTCAGTCTCAAAAAATAAAATAAAATAATGCCATCTGGGAAGTGACTGGTTCAATGAGAAGCTAAAGAAGGTTTTAACTTCCTAACCAGGCAGCTAGACAAATCACAAACCCCACAGGCTTGTAAAGAAGCTGCCTGCCCCCAAGGTGGGGCTGGCCTCTGGGGAAGGTCCCCCTCCCATGGCACTGAGACAAAACATGTTCAGCAGCCGGCAGGATGTGCTGAGACCCATGCAATTCCCTCTGCAGACAGGGAGGCTTCAGCCATCTATCCTCCAGAGAATGAGGCTCACTGCTGGATTCCAGGACCCAAAGGCCAATTTTATGGCTGAGTGCTGCAGGTTGGACCCCAGGCTCGACCCCAGGCTCCACAGTCCACACTGTCAGGCTAGATGAGCATGAGCTGCTCAGGAGACATGTGGTGGGAGGATCAGAAGATGAAGAGGTGGGAGGGGAATAAGGCCGAAGTCTCATATCCCCTCAGTTCATTACCTGGACCACATCACCTGGAAGGCTGAAGGGGCAAAGATAGGAGGCTCTGAGGGCCATGTGTAGTGTGTAAATGCCCTGGGCAACACAGTCCAAGATTCTGTACCAGATATATCCTTGTGACTTCAAGAAATTACCATCCCTTCTCTACAACCCCCTCTGAGCCTTAATGTTCTATCTATAAATTAAGGACCCATCATTGTGTCAGAAAAGAAAAACCTCACTTCTACCCTCTTACATTCAATGATGGGGGCCTGTGAATTAAACTAACGAAAGACATATTAACAGGAGAAAATGCACACCAAAATTCACAGTATTTATGAATGCTGGAGTTTACAAAAGAATAGTGAAACTCAAAGATTGATCAGACGCAGGAGCTTGTATATGTTCATTTTAACAAAGGAAAAGGTATTTGAGCTTTGAGGAATGATATATTGTGGGAAGAGACTGGGAAATATATGGGAGAAACTAATGGAAGATTAGTTATTTCAGTAAGATTCGTTTATTATGGACTTATTATGGGATTGACTCTCCATCTCCAGTGATAAGAATTACTCCCTTCTCTCCACTAAGGACAAGATGGAACACTTCCACAAAGGGAAATTTATGTCACCATTTTTTTTTTTTGAGACAGAGTCTTACTTTTTCACCCTCAGTAGAGTGCCATGTCATTGTAGCTTACAGCAACCTTAAACTCTTGGGCTCAAGTGATCCTCTTGCTTTTCGTTTTTATTAGAGACGCTGTCTCACTCACTCAGGCTGGTCTTGAATTCCAGAGCTCAAACCATCCGCCCACCCCTCAGCCATCCAGGTTGCTAGGATTACAGGCACCACGAGCCGCTGCCCCCAGCTCATTTTCTTTTCCTTTTCTTTTTTTTTTTTTTTAGAAACAGAGTCTCACTCCGTCACCCTCAATAGAGTGCTGTGATGTCACAACTCACAGCGACCTCTAACTCCTGGGCTTAGGTGATTCTCTTGCCTCAGCCTCCCAAGTAGCTGGGACTACAGGTGCCCATTTTTGGCTATTTTTTTTTGTTGCAGTTTGACTGGGGCCGGGTTTGAAACCACCACCCTCAGTATATGGGACTGGCACCCTACTCACTGAGCGACAGACACCACCCCCATGTCATTTTCTTAAAGGGAAATTTATACCTAGCTTTGAGGCAAAAAGGGAAAAGCAGAGAATTCTTTCTGTATCTACAGTTTCTCAATTGCCTTCTGCTCAAAATAATTCTTATACTAAAGTGCTATGATTATGAGTACCCTACCCTGATCTCTTTCATTTGCCATCATGGGTCTCAATGCTGGGCTTGAGGACTCTCATTGGATAGGTCAGCTTGCAGGCACTACCAAGAGCACCCCAGTTTCAGGGACTACTGATTCCTTAAGAACTCAGGGCAGCGTAAGGTGAAGGCCTAATTTAAGCTAGGCATAGTGGTGCAAACCTATGGTACTCAGGAGACTGAGGCAGGAAGATCAAGGCTGAGCCTGAGTTCAAGGCTGCAGTGAGCTATGATGACACCATTGCACCCCAGCCTGAGTGACAGAAGAAATCTTCATTTCTGAAAAAAAAAAACAAGCAAACAGGCTTGGCGCCTGTGGTTCAAGTAGCTAAGACACCAGCCACATACACCTAAGCTGGCGGGTTCGAATACAGCCCGGGCCCACCAAAACAACAATGATGGCTGCAACCAAAAAAAAAAAAAAAAAAGCTGGGTATTGTGGCTGGTGCCTGTGGTCCCAGCTACTTGGGAGGCTGAGGCAGGAGACTCACTTGAGCCCAGGAGTTGGAGTTTGCTATGAGCTGTGATGCCATGGCACTCTACCCAGGTGGATAGCTTGAGGCTCTGTCGCAGAAAAAAAACAACAAAAAAAAACAAGCAAACAAATAAAAAACCCTGACCTTAAGGAAGCAACCAGAAGGGGAGAATGATGATGGGGACAGGACACCCAGCCAGGGAGCTACCTTTATTTTACTGTGAAAATCCTCACCTACGGCTCGGCGCCTGTGGCTCAAGCAGCTAAGGCGCCAGCCACGTACACCTCAGGTGGCAGGTTCAAATCCCCAGCCCGGGCCCGCCAAACAACAATGATGGCTGCAGCCAAGAAATGGCCAGGCGTTGTGGAGGGCGCCCATAGTCCCAGCTACTTGGGAGGCTGAAGCAGGAGACTCGCTTGAGCCCAGGAGTTGGAGGTTGCTGTGAGCTGTGATGCCATGGCACTCTGCCCAGGGGGATAGCTTGAGGCTCTGTCTGAAAAAAAAAAAAAAAAAGAAAAGAAAATCCTC
Source organism: Galagoides demidoff (assembly GCA_963574575.1). Taxonomy (NCBI): domain Eukaryota; kingdom Metazoa; phylum Chordata; class Mammalia; order Primates; family Galagidae; genus Galagoides; species Galagoides demidoff. The sequence goes on from CAUYQV010060039.1 coordinate 20,128, forward strand.
ACCTTGAACAAAGCCAGTCTCTTACAGACACCAGTGCTTAAAGTGATAAAAATGTGTTGTAAGATTTTTAAAAATGGGGTAAGTCAGGGCATGGTGGCTCACACCTATAATCCTCGTAGTCTGGGAGGCCAAGACCAGTGGATCACTTGACCTTACAAGTTCAAGACTAGCCTAAACTAGAGGGAGACCCCCACCTCTAAAAAAAAAAAATAGCCAGGCTATTATAGTGGGCACTTGTAGTCCCAGCTACCCAGAGGCTAAGGCAAGAGAATCACTTGTGAGCTTTGACGCCACGACACTCTTCCTGGGGGCAACAAAATAAGACTCTGTCTCAAAAAAAAAAAAAAAATGGGGGCCACTGAGAAGGGTATAGGTGATGATTAGTTAATTAATAACGATGTACATTAATCAGTGATAGATACCCTAAAAGGCTTCACTCAACAACTATGCAATCTATGCATGTAATAAAATTGTATGTGTACCCCATAAATTTGTACAAGTAGAAAATATTTAAAAATGAATATATCTGGAGAGGTGCCTGTAGCTCAGTGAGTAGGGCACTGGCCCTATATACTGAGGTTGGTGGGTTTGAACCTGGCCCTGGCCAAACTGCAACAAAAAATAGCCAGGCATTGTGGTGGGCACCTATAGTCCCAGATATGCTACTTGAAAGGCTGAGGCAAGAGAATCACCTAAGCTCAAGAGCTGGAGGTTACTGTGAGCTATGTTGCCACAGCACTCTACTGAGGGTGACAGAATGAGACTCTGTCTCTTAAAAAAAAAAAAATATATATATATATATATATCAGCTTGGCGCCTGTAGCTCAATGGCTAGGACACCACCACAGACATTGGCGCTGGCAGGTTTGAATCCAGCCCGGGCCTGCCAAACAACAGTGACAACTGCAACCAAAAAATAGCCAGGCATTGTGGCGGACACCAGTGGTCCCAGCTGCTTGGGAGACTGAGGAAGGAGAATTGCTTGAGCCCAGGAGTTTAAGGTTGCTGTGATCTGTGACGCCACAGCACTCTACCTAGGGCAACAAAGTAAGATTCTGTCTAAAGAAAAAATAATAATAATATGTCATCTAAATAGTACTAAATAAAAATATATACAAAGAAAAAAGAAAGAAAAAAACAGATGACTTTTCTTAAAAACTAAAGAGACAGAAGTTGTGTTAGTCTCCTATGGCTGCTGTTAACAAATTAGCACATGTTAAGTGTGAAACAACAGAAATTTATTCTCTCATAGTGCTGGAGGCTGGACATCTGAAGGCAAAGGCTGGGCATGCTTGGCTTCTTCTAAAGCTCTAGAGGAAATCCCATGTCTTTCTTCTAGCTTCTAGTGGTTGCCAGCATACTTGGTGTTCCTTGGCTTGTGGTTACCAACAAGCACCATCAATGAAGCCCAGAGTGAGCCCCTAAGAGACACTGAATCTGCCAGTCTCTTGGTCTTGGACTTCCCAGTCTCCAGAACTGTTAGCAATATATTTCTGGCATTTCTAAATCATCTCTCTGTGGCATTTTGTTACATGAGCCCAAACAGACCAAGACAGATGCTATTTAACCCACAGCAACACATAGTACAAGTGGTAAAGTCGGTGTAGAAAAACTAGGACAGGTTGGGTGTCATGGCCCACACCAGTAATCCCAGAGCTTTGGGAGGCTAAGGCAGGAGGGTCACTTGAGGCCAGGAATTTGATATCTGCTTGGGCAATAGAGCAAGACCCCATCTCTACTACAAATTTTAAAATTGGTAGGGCGCCGGCCCCATATACCAGAGGTGGTGGGTTCAAACCCAGCCCCAGCCAAAAACTGCTAAAAAAAAAAATTTTTTTTAAATTGGCTAAGCCTAGTGGTACACACCTATAGTCCCAGCTACCCAGGAGCCTGAGGTAGGAGGATTGTTTGAACTCAGGAATTCAATATTACAGTGCACTAGTGCACTCCAGCCTTGGCAAAAGAGCAAGACCCTTTATCAAAAAAAAAAAAAAAAAAAGGGCTCAGTGCCTGTGGCTCAAGCGGCTAAGGCGCCAGCCACATACACCTAAGCTGGTGGGTTCGAATCCAGCATGGGCCCGAATCCAGCCTGGGCCCGCCAAACAACAATGATGGCTGCAATCAAAAAATAGCTGGGCATTGTGGCAGGCGCCTATAGTCCCAGCTACTTGGGAGGCTGAGGCAAAAGAATCACTCAAGCCCAGGAGTTGGAGGTTGCTGTGAGCTGTGATGCCATGGCACTCTACCCAGGGAGACAGCTTGAGGCTCTGTCTCAAAAAAAAAAAAAGTTGCTGTGAACTATGATGCCATAGCACTCTACCCAAAGTGACAGAGTGAGACTCTGTCTCAAAAAGGAAAGAAAGAAAGAAGAAAAGAAAAAAAGTAGGCCGGGCACAGTGGCTCATGCCTATAATCCTTGCATTCTGGGAGGCCAAGGTGGATGGATAGCTTGAGCTCATGGGTTCAAGACTAACCTGAGCAAAAAGTGAGACCCTGTCTCCACTAAAAATAGAAAAACTAAGGCAAGAGGATTGCTGGAACCCAAGAGTTGGAGGTTGCTGTGAGCTATGACACCATAGCACTCTACCCAGGGTGACAGCTTGAGACTCTGTCTAAAAAAAATTTTAAAAAGAGAGAAAGAAAGAAAGACAAACTGAGACAGTGACCAAGTCATGGGACATGGCCAGGCAAGGAAGTGTTTAACGCCTGGCTCTGTCCCCCAACAATGAGTTCTACAGGAACTGTCTTCACCCTGAGCACTCTGTTCATGCACACAGTTACTATTATGAGGAATTTCCCACACTCACTCACCATGTTGGGCGCGTACCTGCTATAGGCCAGATGAGGACAGCTAGACAGGGGGTAGAGTTTGTGGAGGGACAGACAGACACAGAAACCACAATGGTCCCACCTACACCCTAAATCTCTCATGACAACCCAATCCATTAAACATGACGCCCACATTTCATCTGTCCTCCTGTCTCTGCCGCCTCTACCCTGCCAGGAATAGTGGCAAGTACTCCCCTGTGTCTCCCATCATGCCCACCACATCTTGTGCTTCTCCAAACCTCAGGCCCCTCCCAGCCTAGCCCAGATTTACATCACGCCAAGCTCCCCTCAGCCCCCGCAGTTCTCTCACACCTGCTCCTGCAGCCTGCAAAGGCCAGCCATAGCCACCCAGCTGCACACCTTCTCCACTTGTCTTTTTTTTTTTTTTTTGAGACAGATCCTCAAGCTATTCCCCTGGGTAGAGTGCTGTGACATCACAGCTCACAGCAACCTCCAACTCCTGGGCTCAAGTGAGTCTCCTGCGTCAGCCTCTCAAGTAGCTGGGACCACAGGCGCCCGCCACAACGCCTGGCTATTTTTCGGTTGCAGCCGTTATTGTTGTTTGGCGCCCCGGGCTGGATACAAACCCACCACCTTAGGTGTATGTGGCTGGCACCTTAGCCACTTGAGCCACAGGCGCCAAGCCTCCACTTGTTTTTTAGTCTAGTTTTTGATTGTTTATTTGTTTGTTTGTTTTTAAGAGAGACAGGGTCTTACTCTGTCACCCAGTCTGAAGGGCAGTGGTGCAATCATAGCTCAAGGCAGCCTCAAACTCCTGGGCTCAAATGATCCTCCTACCTCACTCTCCTGAGTAGCTAGAACTGCAGGTGCATGCCATCATACCTAGCTGGTTGTTTGGGGGTTGGGTGAAAGGGGGTTGGTTTTGTTTTTGTCTTTGTAGAGGCAGCATCTTGCTATGTTGCCCAGGCTAGTCTCAAAACTCCTGACCTCAAGTGATCCTCCTGCCTCAGTTTCCCAAAGTGCTAGGATTACAGGTGTGAGCCACTGCCACTTGCCCCTTAGGATTTTTTTATTGATGTATAACAGATATATACAGATTCAGGGAACATGTGATAACGTGTTTTTTTGGTTTGGGGTTTTTTTTTTGAGACAGAGCCTCAAGCTGTCCCCCTGAGTAGAGTACTGTGGCATCACAGTTCACAGCAACCTCCAACTCCTGGGCCCAAGCGAGTCTCCTGCCTCAGCCTCCCAAGTAGCTGGGACCGCAGGCGCCCGCCACAGCGCCCGCCACAGCGCCTGGCTGTTTTTTGGTTGCAGCCATCATTGTTGTTTCGGTGGGCCCGGGCTGGATTCGAACTCGCCACCTTAGGTGTATGTGGCTGGCACCTTAGCCACTTTTTAAATTTTTTTTTTTTTTTTGCAGTTTTTGGATGGGGCCGGGTTTGAACCCACCACCTCCAGTATATGGGACCAGTAGCCTACTCCTTTGAGCCACAGGCGCTGCATGGAACATGTGATAATGTAATACCTTCATATAATTTGTAAATATCAAATCAGTATACTTGAAATATCCAGCACCTTAAATATTTGTCTTTTCTGTATGCTAGAATTATTTCTTCTCTTCTAGCTATTTTGAAATATAAAATGGATTATTGTAAACTCTAGTCACCCTACTAATCTTGTCTACAACTGTCTTGGTTCTTCTATCAAACTATATATTTGGACCCACTAATCAATTTCTCTTTGTCCCTCTGCCCCTACTCTTCCTAGATTCTGGTAACCACTGATCTATCCTCTAACTTCATGAGATCCATTTTTTAGGTCCCCAGATGTAAATCTACTCATTCACAGCTAAGTCATCTTCAACAAAGGTGTCAAGAACATACAATGGGCAAAGGACAGGGGCTGGGTGTGATGACTCACTCCTGTAATCCTAGCACTTTAGGAGGCTGAACCAGAAGGATCGATTTCAGGAGTTCAAGACCAGCCTCCGCAAGGGCAAGACCCCATCTCTATAAAAAATAGAAAATTTTTCTAAAAAATAGAAAAATTAGCCAGATGTGGTAATTCATGCATTTAGTTCCAGCTACTTGGGAGGCTGGGACAGGAGGATCACTTGAGCCTAGGAGTTTGAGGCTGTGGTGAACTATGATCATGCTCCAGCTGAGTGACAGAGCAAGAACCTGTCTCAAACAAATAAATGGTGTTCAGAAAACTGAATAACTATATACAAAAATATGAAACTAGACTCCTAATCTCTCACTGTACACAAAAATCAAATCAAAATGGATTAAAGACTAAAATCTGAAACCTGAAACTATAAAACTAGTAGAAGAAAACATTAAGGGAAATGTTCCAGGTCATTTGATGTGGGCAAAGATGTTTTGTGTAAGACCCCCAAACAAAGTAAAAATAGAAAAATGGAATTATGCCACTTTTTTTGTTTTTTGTTTTTGTTGTTGTTGTTTTAAGAGAAGAAGCCTCCTCCCCAGGTTGCCTGCTGGCCTCAAACTCCTAGGCAAAAAGGAATCCTCCTGCCTCAGCCTCCGGAGTAGCTGGGACTACAGGCACTCACCACTGCACTGGCTCAAAAAAAAGGTTTTAAGTGTACCCAGGCATCTTCTTCTCCAAAAGTGCTTTCTGAACCTCAGAATCGCCCTGGCTGATCAAGGACCACATTATATCCTCAATCAATTGGATAATCAAATTTGACTCAACGCCCTGCAAAATTAAGTCCAGGGCTCTGTTCATGGTGGCGCCCCAGCTCCTGGCACCCAGGAGGAAAAGGTGGGAGGATAAGGAGACCGGGGACAGGGTGGGTTGAGGGAGAGGGAATATTGGTTGACCTGAGATTGCACACTTTGGGCAAGTGCAAACAATAGGCGTGCCAACAGTGCCACCTAGAGGTCAGATGGAAAACAGCCAAAGGCACTCTACAGCTGGTGGGGCAAAGGAGAACTTGGATCCAGGAGAAGGCAATGGAGGGCATTAGAGAATCTCACCTCCCAGCCCCAAGGACAGAAGTATGACCAGTGGGGATATCATGGAAATAGATCAAAAGAACTACCTAATGACTGAATCTGCTCAGAACAGAGCAAATGGCCCAGGCAGGTGGGACATTCCTGAGCCAGCAGACGCTAAAGGTTAAAAACCCTGTGGGCCTCTGAGTTTCTGCATCCTCCCTTTTTCAAGAAGAGTCCAGTGGAGATGCGAAGTTGGCAGAGGAGCTCCAGGTAACACAGTCAGAGGAAGGGCCAATTAGAAGGGGCAAAGGATGAGAGAGGTGTGTTCAGATCAGAAGACTAAGAATCAAAAAAAAGTTTTGGGAGGTTTTCGGTTGATCATGATGGTGTCAAAAAAGAATTATTGGGGGCGGCACCTGTGGCTCAAAGGAGTGGGACACCGGCCCCATATGCCAGAGGTGGCAGGTTCAAACCCAGCCCTGGCCAAAAACTGCAAAAAAAAAAAAAAAAAGAATTATTCTTCCTCTTACTAAAATGCTGTCTTATTGGTCTGGGGTGGCAGTGGGGCAGAAAATAAGGCAAAATGTGCTCCTTTGGGTTTGGCTCCATTCTTTATTACACCTTCTTGAGATGGACGGGGCTTTGCCTTGGCTCCCCATTGATTTGAGAGTAATATTTACATTCTTCTCAGCATTCCTGTAGAGTCATCCAGTTGTCAGCTTTGACCCAATGGTTCCATGAGTTCATGGCAAAATGTTTAATTCTCTATCCAAAAAACTCATCCCAGCACTTCTTCCATCACTGTTTCCTCCTGAAGCTCCTATTAGAAAAAGAAAGGGAGAAGGATTTGAGTGATGAAGCAGTGTTGAAGCTCCAGGTGCTAGCCCAAGCAGCTGCCAGCCAGGGACCCAGAAAAAAGTTTGATTATAGCCGGGTGTAGTGGTGCATGCCTTGGGTCCCAGCTACTTCAAAGGCCAAGGCAGGAGGATCACTTCAGCCCAGGAGTTCAAGGCTGCAGTGAGCTATGGTAATACCACTGCACTCTAGCCTGAGCAACAGCCTATCTCAAAAAGAAAAAAGTGACTTCAATCCTTACCCAGTTTGTTTCTCTCCATTCATCCCTACTCTTGAGGGTGAAAACATTCCCGCTGACTGAAGTTTAATAGTATCCTCCTATCCTCTCTGTCCCCGTCCCACACACACACCTTCCCACTAAATCACTGAACAAGAACAATAATCTCCAGGTCTTTGAACTTCAGGTGATCAAAAGTTCAAGGCAGTTCCAGATATTGCACCTACCTCTGTAACTCTGCCCCCACCCACCCAGCGAAAAAGGGCAAGGTTCTGCTACCTTGGGACCCAAACCAGGAATCAAAGTCCAGTTAGTACATGAACAGCTATAAATCTCCTCCCGCCTCGCCTCCTGTCGACAACTCCTCTCTGCCCCGCTCTGGGTCAGTAGTGACCTTGGAAGTCTTTGCCTGCTTGGCAGAGGAAACCGCTATGATGTGATCTCCTTGGGGGCACAGTGGTCTAGAACAGAATTCTCTCCAACAGAAATCCAAAGTGTTGTCTTTAGCGCTGCCCATGGTGGCACCTTCTAAACACCTTCTTCCAGCCGTTTTCCCCCTTTCTCTTGCTCTACTCCATTGTGTCCTCTCATAAGACTTTCAGAATCAAGCAGTTTTTGGCCAAGAAACAAAAACAAAATCATCCCATTCCCCAGTGGATTCGAATGAAAACCGGTAATAAAATCAGGTACAAATAGAGGAGGAGACACTGGAGAAGAACCTAGCTAGGTCTATAAGGAATTGCACATAAGATGGCACATACTTATGCTGTGTTACAGTCACTATCATCTTACCATATCAAGCTGAAAATGTCATCAGTAGGACAGTTGCCTCACTTCATTGGGAAAATGAGTTTTCTCTTTGTTTGTGTGCTGTTCACTAATAAGAACAAGGGGGTCGGGTTTTTAAGGCTTGGTCTGCATCCTGGTTGGCATGCAGGCTGTCCAGGTGCATTTGGGTGGAATAGCAAACAAACATGGTACAGAAGCAGAATTTTGTGGTTAGCCATACATCATATAGCTTTGTTTTAATATTTTCCCCCTATACATCTTAGTTTCAGTACTTTCCCTCCATACATCTTAACCTGGTATTGTTTAAAGGTCAGTCAGGGGACAGTTGGTACTTCCTGGTTTGTTTCCCAGGGAGTTAGCCAAGCAAGAAACTGGGAATGAACTAGAAGCAAGAAATCAATTTCCCATTTATCTTGGGGGTGAACTAGACTTATTTCATTTCTTTTTCTCAAAGTTTGCAGTCTGGGCTCAGCGCCTGTGGCTCAATCGGCTGGGGCGCCAGCCGCGTACACCTAGGGTGGCGGGTTCGAATCCCCAGCCCGGGCCCACCAGACAACAATGATGGCTGCAACCAAAAAAATGGCCGGGCGTTGTGGCGGGCGCCTGTGGTCCCAGCTACTTGGGAGGCAGAGGCAGGAGACTCACTTGAGCCCGGGAGTTGGAGGTTGCTATGAGCCATGATGCCATGGCACTCTACCCAGGGGGATAGCTTGAGGCTCCGTCTCAAAAGAAAAAAAAAAGTTTGCAGTCCGGAAATTTGCCAGGAGTTAATTGGTATTTTTCTACTATAGCCTAGGCCTAACAAAATTATGTGTAAGTTTTCCAATATCTACATTAAAGAAAATTAAAAAGAACAAGTAGCTAGGCAGTGGATCACACCTGTAATCCTAGCACTCTGAGAGGCTGAGGCAGGAGGATCCTTTGAGCTCAGGAATTTAAGACTAACCTGAGCAAGAGCATAACCCTTTCTCTACTAAAAGTAGAAAAAATTAGCTGATGTTATGGTAGAAACTTGTAGTCCCAGCTACTCAGGAATCTGAGACAGGAGGATCACTTGAACTCAGGAGTTTGAGGTTGCCATGAGCTAAGTGATGCTATGGTACTCTAGCCTGGACAATGGAGTGAGACACAGCTTTTATTTAAAGAAAAAAATTGAAAAGCGGCCAGGCACAGTGGCTCATGCCTGTACTCCTAGCACTCTGGAAGGCTAAGGCAGGAGGATTGCTTGAACTCAGGAGTTCAAGACCAGAGTGAGCATAAGTGAGACCCTGTCTCTACTAAAAATAGAAAAACTAGACAGGCATTGTGGCAGGTACCTGTAGTCCCAGCTACTTGGGAGGCTGAGGAAAGAGGATCTCTTGAGCCCAGGAGTTTGAGGCTTTGACACCAAGGCACTTTAGCCTGGGGCTAAATGAGAATGAGATTCTGTCTCAAAATTAAAAAAAAAAAAAAGATTTAAAAAAAAATTTAAAAGCAAGGGACATAAACATTCACCTGCAGGAAGACGTGGGAGCCTTAGAATCTTCCACAAGTTACCTGGGTATAGAAGTCACTGGCCTTGAGCTATCACTGGGCCTTTAGCTCCCTGGTTACCCCTGAGTTGGGAGCCACACATTTGGCTTCAAATGTGGTGCAGAGGTAGGCAGGGGCAGGAAAGGATGGCCTAGGCAGGGAGAAGCCAAAGTCAACAGAAAGCTAACCAGGATTTCTTCTTGGGGAGATGCCCCAGCCTCTCAGAGGGGGAGGACCCAGCCATGCCTCATTCTGACTCTTCCATCATGAAGTGAAGAAACTAGCCTTTAAATATAGTTCAGTACCATCAGATGCCACAGGGCTGCAGCCCCGGGATATATGCAGTTTGAGCCAATGGAAGGGAGCCAGCAGCTACCCCCTACCCATCCATCCTCCCTCCATGCCTGGGTTGCAGATACCCCCAACTCTCAGCCAAACACGCTTTCCCGTGAAGCCTCAAACAGCCCACCAGTGGGTCCAGGTTCTGAGGTCCAAGCTTTCTGTAAATGTGAGATATAAAAAGAACTATGGGGTGGGAATGGCCGTGGACTTGCTAAAAGATGCCACCTCTGTGCTGCCCACGGCACCGCAGACACCCACACACAGAGATGTGTGCTCACGCACTTGCATGCAGACACACTGTGACGCTGAAATTAGAATCGTAGAGGAGGCAGCTGGGGGAATGCCAAGCTTGACTTTGTGATAAAGGCCTCTCTCCTAGGGCAGAGCTGGACCCTGGAAATTGCAAATCATGTGAATGCTCCAGCTGGGGCTAAAGTCAAGCCTGCCCCAGGAAGTCACCTCTCAGGGAGGACACCAGGACACCCATTGGGCTCTGGCTGCTGCCTCTTGGCTGGACTCCAGCCCAAGACTGGCCCTCCTGGGCTATCAAAGCACATGCCGGTAAATTTGACCATGGGTTGATCATCCATGCTTCCTATCCCTCAGCCCTGCCTCCACCTGCCCCCATAGCTGCATTTATGCCCAGGGAGTCCATCTCTCCCTCTCCATGTCCTTCCAAAGACCCTCCCTCCTTAGTCTAAAAATCTGCAGCTCCCACCCAGCTAGCCCTGGGCTCTGTGTTCACATCCTCTTCTCAGTCTGCAGCAGGCAGCTTCCCAGACCCACCCAGAGCTATAAGGCATCTATCTACCCGCTGCCTCAGCCCACTGAGATGGGCTGACCACTCCCTTCGCCTTCTGGTCTGGAACTTTCTGACATTCCTTCAACTATATACTGAGTACCAGGCATAGGCCCAGGGGCTGGGGATGTACAGTGGTAAGATGGGTACTGTCTCAGTCCCCATGGACTCACAATCAGATGGAGGACAGAGAGGGCCTCAAACAACCTACACCAATAAGCCAAAAAGAAAAAGCACAGACATGATGAATGATAACGAGAGTGTCATACAGGGCACTGTAAGGAAGCCAGGGCTTCCTCAGAAGTGTAAAGGAAGGTTTCCATGATACCTGAAGAACAAAGGCTCTGGTAGAAAAGGAGGAATGTGGAGACAAACCATCCAGAGAAGGAAGCTCTGAGGCTCAGCGCCTGTAGCTCAAGCAGCTAAGGCGCCAACCACATACACCAGAGCTGGAGGGTTAAAATCCAGCCCAGGCCTGCCAAACAACAATGACAAATACAACCAAAAAATAGCCTGTAGTGGGTGCCTATAGTCCCAGCTACTTAGGAGGCTGAGGCAAGGGAATCACCTAAGCCCAGGAGTTGGAGGTTGCTGTGAGCTATGACGTTGACGTCACAGCACTCTACCCAGGGCCACAGCTTGAGGCTCTGTCTCCAAAAAAAAAAAAAAGAAGAAGGAGCAGGTTGAGAGGATTAAGATACAAGTTGCACTGCTTGGGACTATTTGGTTTTTCTTTTTTTTTTTTTTCTTTTACTTTGGTGCCCTCTGTAGAGTGATGTGGCATCATAGCTCACAGCAATCTCAAACTCTTGGGCTCAAGCAATCCTCTTGCCTCAGCCTCACAAGTAGTTGGGACTACAGGTGCTTACCACAACACCCAGCTGTTTTTTTAGAGACAGGGTTTTTTTTTATTTTGGACAAAGAATCTCACTCTGTTGCCCAGGTTAGAATGCTATAGTGTCAGCCTAGCTCACAGCAACCTCAAACTCCTAGGGGATTAAAGCAATCCTCCTGCCTCCACCTCCTGAGTAGCTGGGACTGTAGGTGCCCACCACAACACCCAGCTAATTTTTTTCTATATTCAGTAGAGCTGGGTCTCACTCTCGCTAAGCCTGGTCTTCAACTCCTGCCTCAGCCTTTCAGAGTGCTAGGATTACAGGCATGAGCCACTGTGCCTAGATGACTATTTGGCCTTTAAAATGAGGGCACTAGGGAGCCACTGAAGGCTCAGGAGAGTTGTAGTGCTCAGACTTCCCTCTGTGAAAGCTCATTGGCTTAGAGACAGAAAGTAGAACAGTGTTTATGAAGAGTAGAGGAGAAAAGGAAATGATGAGTTGGTGTTTGATGGGTACAGAATTTTTGTTTTCCTTCTGGTGATGAATGGTGGTGATGGTTGCACAACCATGTGAATGTACTTAATGCTACTGCGCAGTACACCCACAAATGGATAAAATGGTAAATTTTATGTTATATGTATTTTATTAATTTATTTATTTTATACAAAGGAACTTGCTCTATTGTCCAGGCTAGAGTGCAATGGCTTAATCATAGCTCACTGCAGCCTTTATCTCCTGGGCTCAAGCAATCGTCCTGTCTCAGTCTCCCAAGTAGCTGGGACTACAAGTGTGCACCACCCTCCCCAGCTCATTTTTTTGTACTTGTGTGTATGTGTGTGTTCTAAGCTGAGATCTCACTATGTTACCCAGGCTGGTCTTAAACTCCTAGCTTCAAGTTATTCTCCAGCCTTCTCTTCCCAAAGTGCTGGGATTCCAGACATGAGCCACTGAGACTGGCCTTATGTTATGTATATTTTAACACACACAAACACAGTACAAAATTCATTTGCTAAGAAGGAAACAACCCAAATGTCTATCAATGGATGAGCAGGCAATCAACATGTGCCACATCCATACGATGGACTATTATTAAGCCATAAAAGGAATGAAGTCTCCTTAATATACAATACAGATGAACCTCAAAAACCTTATGGAGTGAAAGAAATCAGACACGAAAGGTCACAAAGTGGATGAGTTCATTGATATGAAATGTCCAGAAAAGCAAATCTATAGTGACAGAGAGCAGATGGGTGGTTACCAGGGGTGGGGAGTTAGTGTTTAATGGGGACGGAGTTTCAGTTTTGCAAAATGAAAAAAATTCTGGAGATGGATGATGGTGATGGTTGCACAACACTGTGAATTTACTAAATGTCACTGAAATGTTCACACGTATAGTCCCAACTACTCAGAAGGCTGAGGCCAGAGGATCGCCTGAGGCCAGGAGTTGGAGGATGTAGTATGCTATTATCATGCCCGTGAATAGCCATTGCATTCCAGACTGAGCAATATAGCAAGATGCCGTCACCAAAAATAAAAATAAAAAATGTAAAAATAGTTAATTTTAAGTTGCATGCTTTTGCCTCCATTTGCAAGAAAAAAAGAAGGCCTAAGTCAGAGGTAGGTTGACATTAAGGTCTCAGACCCCTTAGTGCAGGAATCTGAAAACTTCTCCAATGGACCAGATGGTAAATATTTTCAGCTTCAAGGGCCAGTCTGTTGCAATGATTCGATTCTGCCTCAGGGTATAACGTAAAAGCAGCCACAGATAATGAGGTAAATGAATGAGCATAGCTCTGTGCCAATAAAACTTTATTTATGGACACTGAAATTTGCATTGCATAAACTTTTCCCATGTCGTGAGATTTGCATTTGATTTTTCCCTCAACCATTTAAAAATGAAAAGCCATTCTTAACTCCCAGGCTGTGCAGAAACAGGTGGCAGAGGCTGGATTTAGCAAGCTTGGCTTTAGGTGGTTTCAACACCAACTCTTGCCTCACTACAGCCCACATCTGCCCCTTCTAAAGCCATATCAGGGAGTCTGGGAAGATTATCCTTTTTTAAATGTTTTTATAAGGATATAAAAGCAGAAGATGAGCCTGGAGGCCTGTAGTCCCAGCTACTTGGGAGGCTGAGACAAAAGGATCACTTGAGGCCAAAAGTTCAAAGATTAGCCTAGGCAATATAGCAAAACCCCTGTCTCCACAAAAATAAATAAGTAAATAAAAAGTTTTTTTTTTTTTTAATTAAAGCAATGTTATTATGCAGTGTAGTTGCAAGGTAGGAGGATAGGGGAGGTGCTCTTCTCTTATTCCTGTAATCCCAGAACTTGGAAAGCCAAAGTGGGAGGATTATTTGAGGCTAGGAGTTTAAGACTATCCTGGGCAACATAGCAAGACCTTTTCTCTATGAAAGAAAGGACAAAAGGGAAGGAGGGAGGGAGTAAGGGGAGAAATTAAAAATTTTTAAAGGGGGGGGCTCACAGCTATAATCACAGCACTCTGGGTGGCAGGTGGATTGCTTGAGCTCAGAAGGTTGAGAACAGCCTGAACGAAAGCAAGACTCTGTCTCTACTAAAAATAAAAAAACTGAGGGAAGAGGCTCGCTTGAGCCCGAGTTGAAGGTTGCTGTGAGCTATGATGTCACAGCACTCTACGCAGGATGACAGCTTGAGACTCTGTCTCAAATAAATAAATAAATAATTTTAAAAAAGAAAAATTCACTTAACATTTAAAAAAAAATTATTTTTTGGAGACAGAGTCTCACTTTGTTGCCCTGGGTAGAGTGCCATGGTGTCACAGCTCACAACAACCTCAAACTCTTGGGCTCAAACAATACTCTTGCCTCAGCCTCCTGAGTAGGTGGGACTATAGGTGCCTACCACAAAGCCCAACTAGTTTTTTTCCCTACATTTTTAGTAGAGACAGGGTCTCAACTCTTGTACAGGCTAGTCTTGAACTCCTAAGCTCAACAATCCACCTACCTCAGCCTCCCAAAGTGCTAGGATTACAGGTGTGAGCACCATTCCTGGCTCTGATTTGTCTGTAACCAAAACTCTCCTATTGTTGAAAACAGTTTCATTTAAATATTTGATTGATCAATTGATTGATTCATTGCTCAGGCATTTTCTGAGTTTCTATTCTTTTTTTTTTTTAATTTTTATTTTTTGCAGGTTTTTTTTTTTTTTTTTTTTTTTTTTGGCTGGGGCCAGGTTTGAACCCGCCACCTACTAGTATATGAGGTTGGAGCCTTACTCCTTGAGCCACAGGTGCCACCTGAGTTTCTATTCTTAATGTTTTACATAAATGGAGATACACAACATGCAGCCTTTTTCGTCCGGCTTCTCTCACTAGTAGGATGTTTTCAGCTCACTCCTACATGTTGTAGCCGTGATTCACTCCTTTTTATGTCTAAGTAATTCCCCATTGTACTGATACATCACAATTTGTTCTGTCATCTGCTAACAGACACTGAGCTGTTTCCACCTTTTAACTATTGTAAATAGGGCTACTTTGCACATTCACACAAAGGGATTTGTTTGTTCCCTGTTTTCAGTTCTTTAGGGTATGGCTGGCTTGCTTTTTACTCAACAATAAAGCAAATGTATCCTACCTGCAGGCTGGCTCTGCATCCAATCTTTGGTGGTTTGGACAAAGAACTCAGAAAATGCCTGAGCAATGAAATCAATCAATTGATCAATCAAATATTTAGATGAAACTGTTTTCAACAATAGGGCAGTTTTGGTTACAGAGAAGCCAAATGGTCAAAGTTAGAACTTTAATTGCATAGGGGAATGTTTTGCCAGTGAGGCCAGCAAAACAGAGGGAGGGTGGCCGGCCGGTGACTCATGCCTGTAATCCTAGCACTCTGGGAGGCGGAGGTGGGTGGATTACTTGCACTGAGGAGTTGGAGACCAGCCTGAGCAAGAGTGAGACACCCCACCACCACCACCACCACCACCACCATCTCTAATAAAAATAGCCAGCCATTATGGTGGGTGCCTATAGTCCCAGCTACTTGGTAGACTGAGGCAAGAGAATCAATTGAGCCCAAGACTTAAAGGTTGCTGTAAGCTATGACACCAGGTACTCTACTGAGGGTGACAATGTGAGACTCTGTATCAAAAAAAGAAAAGAAATGCTGGGGATGGAAGGACCTGAAGAAGAGGCAGAAAATAGGACAGAATAAACCTTCCCACAAGCTCCCATGGAAGGATTAAGATAAGGTGACCAGACATCCCGCTTTTGGCGGGACAGTCCTGGTCTTTAACAATTTGTCCCCTGTCCCGCGGCGTTTTAAAAATGTCCTGATTTTTGGAAAGAACGCACAACAAGCTAGGGAACAGCGGGAGAATGAGAAGAGAATATACGGTTTTCAGCTGCTGAAGAGGTTAATGTAACTCCATTTGGGAATGAAGAGGTTAATGTAACTTCATTTGGAAATTAAAAGGCTAATGTAAACTCCCTACTCTCCTCCTGGTCAAGGTTGCCCAGATGGAATGGGTATCAGAAGGATACTGGCTCCCTCCCTAGCTTCTAGGCAAGGAAAATTAGCTCAGAAGGAGCCAAACTTTCTGGAACAAACAAGTAGCCCCCCCCTACCTCTAGAGGGTCCCTAACCATAAACAGCTCAGCAAATAGCACCCCCACCACCACCGTCAATGGTGTCCTGCTTTACCAATGTTAAAATATGGTCACCTTACTTTAAGGCTGTATTCCAAGGTGGGGAGAGGAGAGGGGAGGATGGGTGGAGGGAGGGTGATTGGTGGGACCACGCCTATGGTTCATTTTACAAGGGTACGTGTGAATCTTTCTAAATGTAGAATATAAATGTCTTAACACAATAACTAAAACAATGTCATGAAGGCTATGTTAACCAGTTTAATGAAAATATTTCAAATTGTCTATAAAACCAGCACACTGTACCCCATGACTGCATTAATGTACACAGCCATGATTTAATAAAAAAATTAAAAAATAAAATAAAATTATAAAAAAAGAAAGAAATTCAGAATGAAAATGAGATCTTTCTTGCTATGCACTGTGAGAGCCATTCTTGAGTAGAAGGAACACATTTTCAGCCCATTTCCACCACTTAGAGACTTCCTCTTTTTCCTCTTTGAAAAGCACCTCTAGCTGAGCGTCATTATAGTGTGCAGAGGTAAAGAAGAGAGGAAGTAAGAGGGAGGGCTGGAGAGAGATGGGACTGTGGAATCAAAAGAAAAGGTGCTGTGCTCTGAGTAGAAAATAAATTGCCACTTCCACTTTGGGACCAAACACTTTTAAAGCTGGTAGTAATTTTCAGCCTTTATTGATACTATGCACCCTGGCAGGGGTTTGAGTTTTTGTGTACAGAAAAAGACCATGTACCTCACAGCACACGCACATACACTTATTATGAGCTTATCTATCCAAATCAGCTGGCGTTTAGATTCTTCTGTGTTCACAGACCTCAACTGGGGAATTTATTTAATTTCAGTCTTTATAAAAGAGGCCTCATTCCTAAGGATACCTTCTAAGATACAGCTTGTGTATCTTAGAAAATGTAATAAACCATAAATATGTTGACATTTTTGTTCCCACAGTTACATTTTTTGTGAGTATTAAACTTTTCCTTACAAGCTTTCAATGACAATAACTCCAAAGTCAAATGTGTGAATATAAAAGAGAATGTGTAATTTATTAGCAAAATAAATACCTCTGTTTAAATGCTTAGGGGAGACATTTTTCTATGATCTCTGCAAATTAAAATCTTAAATCATGATTATACAAAATTCATAAGTTTAAGACAATAATTATAAAGTTGATTTTTCCATTTAAATAAATAGAATCATTTTTGATATTTACTTTTATTATAGAAGCTGCCAAATTGTTGAGCATATGGGATACAATTTTTTTTTAATATTTTTAATTGTCTTGGGATGCATTGAGGGTACAAATAATTAGGTTACACTGATTGAATTTGTTAGATAAAGTCCCTCTTATAATTGCATCCCACTCCCAAGTGGTGTGCCATACTCCGTGACACCCCATGCCCCTCTTTCCTTCCCTCTCCCCAATCCTTCATCCCTCTACCCTCTCTCCCATGTTGCTTCATCTACTGCCTTCATATTAGAATGCAGTACATTGGATTCCTGCTTCTCCATTTCTGTGATGCTTTACTAAGAAGCATGTGTTCCACCTCCATCCAGGTTAATACAAAAGATGTAAAGTTTTCATCTTTTTTAATGGTTTAATAGTATTCCATGGTATACATACAACACAGCTTGTTACTCTATTCCTGAGTTGGTGGGCATTTTGGCAATCGTAAATTCAGCTGCAATAAACAGTCTAATGGAAATGTCCTTATAATAATGATTCTTTAAATGAGTGTATAAACACAGTATCTCCAAATGGAAATCAAAAACCAAGAAACTATTTTTTGTATTATGCTCTTTAATATTTTAAATAAATTGAGACTTTGGAATACTTTGAATTGGTGAAGATGAAGCTGCATTCTGAGATTTGCTTCTGCCAATGGGCTAGATGGTTTGATACTATTTAATCTGACTCAGAGATTAGTAGAGTTGGACAAAAACTTTGAGAACTTGTAATTCAATATGTCCTTTTCTGTATTATTTACAAGGAAAAAGCAACTCCAATCTACCTGTTGAAACAACCCTGATTGAATGGAATTTAGAGAAAAACTGAATTAACTAAAAATTAATAGAAATATAATAAAGCAGAATCCAAGGACCAAATTATCACTAGGTAATGCATCTAAGCAGAACACAGCTCTTGGAAGCCTGTAATAGGAAAGCTTGGACTTCTTGAAGACCATTCAGATGACAATAGGAAATGATACAGGTAGGCAGGCAAGCCCCTTAAAGTTGAAACTAACGGATATATTGGTTTGTTTCTTGCAATTTTATTCTTAAATAAAGAAATATGAATGATAACAATTATAACTTTAGTCCAGGTGACACTATATTCTCATATGTTTTCTCTATCCCTACCCTGCACCCACCATGATGGAAATAAGAAGGTAGTCAGGAATCCCAGAAAAAAATATGAATATATATATAAGTTTTATATATGTATATGAAACTCTAAAAACAAGCTAATAATACATATTTTAAGGAAAACTTTGTGAAGGGTAGAATACATTTTACATTATAGACCCCAAAACAATATTTAATGATTCAATGATACTGACTCTGTTTTTACCCCAAATCATTCTCCAAGTATTAAAACCTTTGTGTATACTTCTTTCCTTTTCCCTTATATGGCCTTTAAAATCCCATCTATTATATCCAATATAGCTAGTGCCTTCAGTTTTAAAATCTTGTATAATAAAACATTATTCTAGTTCTTTGTTATTTGACTCCATCTTTTTTAGAAATTTGGTGACCCCGGGAGGTCAAGGGCGGTGGATTGCTTGAGCTCATTGGTTTGAGACCAGCCTGAGCAAGAGTAAAACCTTTCTCTAAAAATAGCCGGGCATTGTGTTGGGCACCTGTAGTCCCAGCTACTTTGGAGGCTGAGGTAAGAGAATCACTTGAGCCCAAGACTTTGAAGTTGCTGTGAGCTATGATGCCACAGCACTCTACCCACTCTACCAGGGTGACAAAGTGAGTGTCTAAAAATAAAAATAAAAAAATAAAATTTGGTGACCAAAGCTTTCTCCTGCAGGTCTAGTTAGTTAATATTTCTTGTTTACTTTAATATTTAAGTAATAAATAAAGACATGATATTGTTGTTGTACAAAAAAAAAAAACCAGTAAACTACTCAATTAAAACATCATTATTAAAATAGACAAGATATCCTTCTTTGCTCTGCAGCCTCTCAGTAAATAGTGCCAATGACATACAAGCATTATTGATTATCAACCACTGTAGAAAAATCTAAAATACAAATTACACATTAGTAATCAAGCTTCAACACTTCCTACTGAGGCACCACTTTGATCAAAATATTCAAAAGTCTGGGCCAGTGTTAACAAAGAAGTAGTGGATAAAGGAAGCCTCTGAATTCTACATTTTTTTTTTCTGGCCTTTTATTTGGATGAACCTGTGCTCATTCATTGCTATTCATTTTTCATTTAACAACAGGCATCAAGTACATCACAATTTGCTACAAGCTCTCTGGAAACTAAGGTAAATACTACATTGCCCTGCCTTGGGGGTTGTGATAAAAGCCAACAAGAGAGTCAGTTCCATGGGAGAGGAATATGGTTCATTCTGCTTGGAGAAATCAATTAGTTATTAGAGAAAAAATGTCATGTGACCTGAACTTGGTCAGCTGAAACAGCCTTTAATAAGAGGACAGGGCACAGAGAGAACATTGGAAAAAGAGGATGAAGCAAAAGGGAAGGGTTGGGAAAGAGCATATTGAGTTGCAAGTACTATAAATAAATAGATGCATGCAGAGCAAAAATGCTGTGAGCACACACTCCAGAATTAGTCACTTCTGAGCTGCACTTAAGAACTGAATAGCTGAGTAAAAGTTACTTAATGTATCTAATCCTCAGCGGACTCATTTCTAAATTGGGGATAATCATAGCAACTTTCTCAGTATGAAATGATTTGATTTAAGCCTTTGGCACAATGCTTGGCATACTAAATGTTCAATAAATATTCTACTTCTTCCCTCCTTTTTTTGCCTTTCAATTTTCCTTCTCTTCTTTTATGACTAGAGATGAAGCTAGAAGTATATGGAGAGGTGAAGGTTATAAAGAATAATGTTAAAGTACGCCAACCAGATATGAGACAGTGTGTAAGCAGTGTTTCTAGAACGTTCATCCCTTTAATTTTGTATGAAAATAACATTTTTTCAATGTTACTAGAAAGTTTTAGTAACAGAATGTTTATGTTTAGATGCAGAAAAATATGAACTAGCCAAATAACAGATCGAATTCCTGGCTTTCCTAATAGTACCATAAAATAAAGTCATGAATTAACTGTGTACGAATCAACAATGACATAAAGAAAGCTTAACATTTTGGTTATTTCTAAAAGTAGGGAAAGCGTTCTTTGAATTATTCTTCTAAAGGTTTATGTTAACAAAATGCAATAAGAAGGGCAGTGTCAGTGGCTCAAAGGAGTAGGGCACTGGCCCCATATACCGAAGGTGGTGGGTTCAAACCCAGCCTTGGCCAAAAACTGGAAAAAAAAAAAAAGTGCAATAAGAATAACATAGAAGAGGTAAGAAATTAAATACTCTAATTCTATTTCTGAGTTAACATATACTTTTGTTTTACTGTTACCTTTTGTAGCCATATTTTAAAATCAAAGCAGATGGTACTAAAGATGTGTATTTTCAACATCTTACTCTGAAGTTTTCTTTTAATTGAATAAACTAAATAAATAACTTTGGATTAAAAATTTGGGGGAAATATTTCTATACTTGAAATATTTGTTTTTTAGTTTTATCAATATTTATTGGTTAGCATGAATTATCTGGTTATAGTCATCTCAGAATTATAGGAATTATAAACTATTATTATCCCATGTATATTTGATAATATAATTAGAAACTAAATAATTGTTCCAGTCCAGGTCTTATTGGGCAGAAGTGTGTATGTAAAAATGTCATTTGATTATAGTCAACTAAAATGACACTGGATGCAACTGGGCTGTATCCAACAGTTCAGTGATTGAAGAGAAGGGTTAAGTCACATTCATTCTTAAACTGCCCATTTGTTAAATGAAGAGGGTGTCCTTTATGTCATTACCAATTTATAAGTTTTGGACCCTTGATGCATCATGTAAAGAAAAAAACTTAGTAAAATTAGTGACAACCATTGTTATTGTGATTGTCCTCTTTTTTTAAGCTTATGTTTGATTAGACAGATAGAAAGCCCAGCTGCTATGAGTGATGAGTTGAATCTTTGAATTAATAAAAGTAGGATCTGTAAAATTATTATCTTAAAGCACCTATTAGAACCATTTGTGTATTTGGTTCTGATTTGGAAAAAATAATTTAGTTGTATATTTGTACATGCACATGCATGTATGCGAACAAAAATCACACAAAGAAAAAGGACAATTTAAGAGCATAAACATTAAATGGTTGATGTTGTTTAATTCTGGAAAGGTTTAGGGAAGGATTAAGGGCAAGGGATAAAGGTTACCCATTAGACAATAAGTCTATCTGGATTATTTGAATTATTTGACATCATTGATATTTTTATGTTTAGAAGATAAAGAAATCCTATTTGCATACCAGTACACATAATGTAAACAGTTGGCTTGTGTACATGAGTGCACAACACAAATGGACTTCTCTCAACATATGGAGACCATGTTGATGTTAGATAATTTTAAAGTTGTGTTATGTGTTAAGTAACTAGTTGGTCTAGGTCTGGGCTTGGTGGCTTATGACTGTAATCCTAGCACTCTGAGAGGAAGGATTTTTTAAGCTCAGGAGTTGGAGACCAGCCTGAGCAAGAGTGAGATACAGTCTCTATTAAGAATAGAAAAATTAGCCAGGCCTTGGGACAGGCGGGTGCTCACAGTCCCAGATACTTGATACTGAGGCAGGAAGATTGCTTGAGCCCAAGAGTTTGAAGTAGCTGTGAGATATGATGACTCCATGACACTCTACCCATGGTGACACAGTGAGATTCTGTCTCAAAAAAAAAAAAAAAAAAACAGATTTAGAAGAAAAAGAAATTAGGCTAGAAATTAAAATATCATATAGAATTTGATTTTATGACGTTACCTATAATTAACAAATTAAAATAAATTTTAGGCTATATAACAGTTAATGACTATCTTTATGATTTAAAATTTTAAAAATATCAGGCAGTACCTGTGGCTCAAAGGAGTTGGGCAATGGCCCCAATACCAGAGGTGGTGGGTTCAAACCCAGCCTTGGCCAAAAAAAAAAAAAAAAAAACCTGCAAAAAACTGCAAAAAAAATTTTTAAAAATCATTTTTATTAGTTATGTTTATCTGATAGTTCTTCAAAAAAATTGATTTTTCCATCTTAGTCTTCTTAAATTTGATTTTTTTTTTTTGGTTGGACATAGTTTCATGAATACACTATTTTTGAAATTGTTTTCTTTTGACTTATAATAAAATTCACTCTCCACTTCTTTCTTTACACGTGTTATGAAAAACAACCTTTGATCCAAACACACAAAAATTCATGTGCACACACACATGAACACATAAACACAAATGAAAGCTCTTTGTTTTAATTGTATTTCATTCAAAGAACAGAATTTATGATGACTGAAGTTTTAAAAAAATAAGAAAATTTATGTTTTTTTTACCCTGAACATTGATTTGCTGAACCCTCCTGTTTTAGGTGGGATTTCAGAAGTGGGTCAAAATTCAAAACACCTTTCCCTTATGCTCTTAGTAAAACTCTTACCAATGGTATTTGGGGTCTTAAGAGTAAGCATCACCTGTTTATATTGCCAACCTTATGAGGAAGAAAAAAAAAATAAAGTTCTTACCTCAAAGAGATCTCTATTCACTGTTGAACAAATATTAAAAAAAAAAAAATCCAAAAGCTTTAAGGTCTGATATGTCCTCTTGCTGCTATCCTATGAGAATACAGTTCTATGTGTTAACTTTGCCTTAAAGAAGCCATCTGCAAGGTATTACTCAGATGACCATCAACCACAGCCCAAGGAATTCAAAGCACAAACAACACAGAAAATTATAGGTATGCAATGCAGATAAAACTTCAATCCCTGGGGCTTCTCTTTATACCACTAGGAGGACAGGTTTGCTTGCTGAATACCAAATTGTCTCTACAGCCAGTACAGCTGTGATTACTGCCAGATATTTTTTAAAAATGCTTAACATAATGCATTTGAGAGAAACATTTTTCAAGTACAAAAAGTAAAATGAAAATTCTTTCTTCATTCTTTGCTGGTGTTTCCCAAGAGGAACAATTATTAACAGTTTAGCTTGAGGAATCACAGACTTCTTTCAATTTATAAATGAAGGGATAGCTTAATAGAGATATAGTCACAGATTGACAGCACTTAGTATTCAGAAGTCTGGCACAGCTGAGGGCGAGGGGGAAGATAGAACTAAGCAAAAACCATGAATCTGAAGGGTGAAAAAACAATCTCTACTGCATAATGCATTTGAAACAAGGAGCTCAGAAGAAAATAGATTATTTACTATATTTTGGAATGTACAATATCTGAAGAAAACAATCATCTATACATAACATCATTTTGTGTAGTTGCCAGTAGAAAATGTTAATATTATTCGTAGTCAACATGTCCCTTATATTACATTGACAACTTTCCCTATGCCTACTGAGTTTAGAATACATTTTTACTAGTTTATTCCTACGTATAAATTAGTGTTTCATAACATAACATTTAAGGAAAGCCTTTATGATGAAAAAAGGGATAGAATTAACAGAGAAAATTGTTTAATAATTTAGAAGAAATAAAATACAGAAGAAAATACACAAAAAATTGAAACAGTTATAGGAAATATTTCAGAGACTAATAAATATATATTGCACCTTTTTAACTAGATAATATGATGTAAAAATATCAGAGATGGAATTAAGTTGTGAAGTGTATATGTATGTTTCTGAATGTAAAAAAATAAAAATTTACTAGAAGAAAGATCATTGAAAAAAATCTCCCTACAGATGGGGAGGAATTCAAAGAGTGAGAGAAAACTTAAATGACAAATAAAAAATAATCTAGCAGTTCCCGTACTCAAATTATATGATTTTTTAAAAGTTCATGAAAAATGAAAGAAGAGAAATATTTAAAAAAATATAAAACAAAGTACTATTTTTTTCATGTTCTTCAAAGTATACATTGGTGTTTTAATGGAGGTCACTTTAAATACGTAGCCCACTTTGGGTACTATGACATTTAACAATGTTGAACCTTCCTAATCAAGATCATGGTATGGTCTTCCAATGGTTAACATTTCTCAGAAATTAGTGCATGATTTCTAGATTGCAAAGGCCACACAGTAGACAGCACAATGAATGCAATAAATGCAAACACATGAACACAATGTCAAACACAATGTAGACTATGGAAAAATTTTAGAATATCAGAAGTAAAAGGTAATCTATAAAGGTGACCCTTCATGGAGTCTTACTTTCAAGTACTCACTTCCTTGTGTCATGAGTATCTTCCCTTCTGTCTGAACTAGCTCCATAACAAATAGAAGGGGGCAAAATGACACAGAGAGCCTTATAAGTTTAGGTCAGAAGAAGTCCCATAGTTTCTGCCTTAGTACATTTCTTCCAGAAACAGTTGGCATGCAATAAAATGTTTATGACACTTGAAGGGGCCACATGAAGGCACTCCAGTAGACAGTCCTATCTGATACCTCAGATAATAACCAGCATCAGCTATAACACATGAGAACAAGCCACCTGGACATCCTACCCTGCTAAACCTTGGGGGGGGCTTTATCTCTAACACTATTTGTTGCAACTTCATGAAAGACCATAGGTAAATCTAGTCAATACACATAATTATGAAGGATAACAAGAAATCATTGTTTAAGGCACTGAATTTAAAACAAGCAAACAAAAACAGGAGACTTAGAACAGTAATAAGGATATTGGGACTCAGAATAGCAGCAGAATTATCAAAGGCAACTCTAGAACCTGAAAGGAAATGGAGTAATGTCTTCAAAATTCTTAGGAAAATATATTTTTCTCCTAAAATTGTATATCATTTAAATTATTAATAAATGTGAAAGTTAAAACATACAACAAACAGCAATGTGCTTTATACATACTAGAGCTCAAAATATTCACTTCCCAAACATAATCATATACACAAAAAAGGAATACGAAACACAAGAAAATGAGAACCCTACCAAGATAAAACCTAAAAGTAGTTTTAACACAAAAACTGTGCATCAAACCCAGAACATCATCTTCCAAATGAAACATAAAAAATGGAGGGGCCTGATGTATAAGTTGAGAAGAGAAGAGAAGAGAAAAGAAGAGAAGAAAAGAGAAGAGAAAAGAAAAGGATAGAAAAAACACTAGTAGATGGCCTGAAACATTTGAGCTTTTGGAAAGACTAATGACGGATTTATTGTATATCTTTTAAGAAACCCAAGAATAGTAATAAATGTTAACAATGTAGAAAACAATATTTATATACTATTACATTGTTAATACTAGCCACAGATTGGATAACAAATTGTGTTACAAAAATATGAGACAAGGGTGGAAGCAAGATGGCAGACTGCAGCCAGCTTTCCACAGAGGCTCCTGTCCATAGGAGAATTAAAAGACAGAAGTTTAGCAAGTAAGCCAATGGTTTGGAGGTGAGCCAAGAGAAAAGGTTGAAGAACACATATCAACCCTGCTGAGGTGAGCTGCGACCCCAGGATATTTTAAAAAGGTACAAAATCCATCACCAAGCAGATGGGAGTCTCCTACCCCACTAGAAGGACTCGCAGAATACTCCATACAAATAAGCGAGCAGAGTTCAAACATCCTCCCATTCTATCCCATGGGAGACACCCTCTAAAAACTGGACCTCCTACCCCTACTAGGGTGCCGTGGCATTCTCCTACCAGGCATAAAACTGTATAAAACTATATATATTCTCTACCTGCAATTCTAAACTCCCAGCACTCCCCTCCACTCTCACCCCAAGGTCTGGAAGCCTGTCCCTCATGGAGTCCAGATTCTTGGGCATTTTCTCAAGATCTGTGAATGGGGCAGGGGCTATTGCTGGTCTGTGCTGATTCTACAGCATGAAGTAAGGAGAGGACAGTAAGCTGAGAGGGAACCATACAGGAGCGACAGTGTTCTGAGGCTCAGAGCAACAGCAGCAGCAGCCACTGCATGAATAATGAGGCTCACACCCCTGGGGCTATTCCACACAGACACTCCCTGTGTCTCTGGACAACCAGAGGAAGCCGGGCATCTTCTCTGGTGACAGCCACCATGGAATGGAATGTGAGTAAAGGGAAGGCCATAGGTGGTAGTGGCCTGGGTGGAGTGTGGGGACTAGAATATGCGCTTGCAGAGCTGGCAAACTCCCAGTGCAGGGCTGAGCCACAGGACTGCTTTACTGAGCCAAATTAGCACCTGGCCCTCAGGGGTTCATAGCTGAGACAAAGGCGGGCAGGCAAAGGCTGGAACTGACAGCTGAGTGTGAGCTTTAACTATTTGCCACTTCCTGGGGCTCAGTGGTGGTTTTGTCAACTTAAGCAGTGTCTGATCCATGGGGGAATATAGCTGGGACAGAAACAAATTCTGAAAAGTTGTTCTGTCCTGTTCTGCCAGCAACACCAATCAGGGGTGGGGCTGGAACTGTGTGAACTGCCCTAGCCTCTATTAAGCACCTGAAGTTGTCAGGCCTCACCTCCCCATGAGGGATAGTGGCAGAGAGCAGCATCCTGGGTCAGGACACATAGATGACCCTGTGACTCAGGCAGTGGTAAACTCCTAGAGCATCTGCTCATTGGAGGGAACTGGGTCACAGCCCTGTAGGGTTACCAGTGACTGGGTGTGACAGAGGTACAAGGTGGGGAAGGAGGCCTCAACCTTCCCAGATTAATTTATTTGCTGGGTGGGCCCTTCTGACCTCATAGAGCACCAGAACAAGTCATACTTGAGCTGCCAGCAAACCCCTGCTATGTAGTTGCCAGAGACTTTTTTAACTCTCCCACCTGAGACTGGTGCTGACTAGGATAAATGATTTGGACCTCTCAAATAGGACCAATCACATGAGGACTATCCAAAGTGGTACCCTGGATGTGTGGTTGTGGAAAGGTTTGATTCTCCTTTTCCAATTGTTCCCTGTGGAGGGAGGGGTGACTTAATTGTTGGTATTTCTCCACAGCTGAGACTTCAACACAGATTAAGTGATTCACTAGGGTAGGACAGAGACCAACTGAAAATAAGAGAAAGCCACTTAGCCCCTCCACACCAAGCAGGCTCCCAGTTTCTCAGGCTGTAACACTGTATGGGTCCTTGGCAGAGCTTTAGGGGAAAAGGTACAGACACCATTCCCAGCTTTTGGGCAAAGGACTAGTTAATCACTACACCTGGAGCCCCCAACCCAACTTCTCCTTATCTGCTCAGCTAGGCAAACAGTGTAAAATAAGCATGGGGCAGAATCAGCAGAAAAAACTCTGGTAACATGAATAGGCAGAGTTAGAGACGCATGAATAGTTAGAATAGAGAAAAAGTTGGAATGAGAAATTCAAGGAGTATCTCAAAAGTTCTCTCTTTCGATGAATTTAAAGACAAAATCACCAAAGATTTTGAAACATTGAGGCAAGAGCTTGCAGCCCTCAAAGATGTGAAAAATACAGTAGAAACCCTGGGTAACAAAATGGAGCAGGCAGAAGAAAGGATCTCTGACATTGAACACAAAGCTTTTCAACGCACCCAAGCACTCAAAGAAGAAGAGAAATGGAGAGCAAAAATGGATCATTCTCTCAGAGAGCTTTGGGATAATTCGAAAAAAACTAATATTCGCCTTATAGGAATCCCTGAAAGTGATGAAGTTACTTCGGAAAATACAGAGGCTATTCTTCATGAAATTTTGAAAGAGAACTTTCCAGACATGCCAAGAGATTCTGAAATTCAGATAGCAGACACTTTCAGAACCCCAGCACAACTCAACCTGAAAAGATATCCCCCAGGCACATCATAATTAACTTCACTAAAGTTAATATGAAAGAGAAAATTCTGAAAGCAGCCAGGTGTAAGAATACCATAACCTACAATGGGAAGAATATTAGAATGACTGCAGATTTCTCTGCTGAAAACTTTCAGGCTAGAAGAGGGTGGTCATCAACTTTTAATCTCCTAAAACAAAATAACTTTCAACCCAGGATCCTATATCCAGCTAAACTGAGTTTCATTTATGATGGAGAAATTAAATACTTTAATGACATTCACATGTTGAAGAAATTTGCCATAACTAAATCAGCCCTC
>CAUYQV010060041.1:0-16407 GCA_963574575.1 Galagoides demidoff
CTAGAACAACTGTGCTTGACAAACCTATATAGAACATTCCATCCCAAAGCTAAAGAATATACATCCTTCTCATTGGCCCATGAAACATTCATCAAAATCAATTATATCTTAGGACACAAAATAAACCTCAACAGAATCAAACAATTGAAATTTTACCTTGTATCTTCTCACACCACAAGGCATTAAAGGTGGAACTCAACTCCAACAAAAATGTTCAACCCCACACAAAGACATGGAAATTAAACAACCTTATGCTGAATGACAGTTGGGTGCAGGAAAAGATAAAAGAGGAAATCATTAACTTTCTTGAGCACAACAACAATGAAGACACAAGCTACCAAAACCTGTGGGATACAGCAAAAGCAGTCCTGAGAAGAAGATTTATTAATGCCTATATTTGAAAAACATAGAATAAATCAACAAACTCACAAAATATCTTATGGAAAACTATATCTAAGCCTAAAACCAGTAGAAGAAAAGAAATATCTAAACTTAAATCAGAGATTAATGAAATTGAAAACAAAAGAATCTTTCAGAAAATTAACAAAACAAAAAGTTGGTTTTTCAAATAAATAAATTAAATAGATAAACCTTTGGCCAGACTAACTAGAAATAGAAAGGTAAAATTGCTAGTAACCCCAATCAGAAATAATAAAGGAGAAATAACACCTGATGCCACAGAGATACAAGAGATCATCTCTGAATATACCAGAAACTCTATGCCCAGAAATTTGAAGAAGTGAAGGAAATGAATCAATATTTGTAATCACACCCTCTCTCTGGACTTATGTAGGAAGAAATAGAGCTCCTGGACAGACCAATTTCAAGCACTGAGATGAAAGAAACAATAAAAAAAAATCTCCCACCAGAAAAGTGCCCTGATCCAGATGGCTTCACAGCAGAATTCTATCAAACCTTCAAAGAAGTGCTTATTCCCATACTGTAGAAATTATTTCAAAAAATTGAGAAGGAAGGAATCTTCCCCACCATGTTCTACAAAGCAAACATCACCCTGATGTCAAAACCAGGAAAAGATCTAACTAAAAAGGAGAACTTCATACCAATTTCACTAATGAATGTAGATGCAATTCTCAACAAAATCCTAGCCAATAACTTACAACTTCTCATCAAAAAAGTTATATACCATGAACAAGTAGGTTTCATCCCAAGGATACAAGGCTGGTTTAACACACACAAGTCCATAAACATAATCCACCAAATCAGCAGATGCAAAAACAAAGACCATATGATCCTCTCAATAGATGCAGAAAAGGCATTTGATAAAATCCAGCATCCTTTACTAATTAGAACACTGAAGAGTACAAGCACAGGTGGCACATTTCTTAAATAGATCCAAGCCATCTATGACAAATCCACAACTAATATTTTACTGAATGGAGTAAAACTGAAAACTTTTCCACTTAGGCCTGGAACCTGACAAGGTTGTCCTCTGTCACCATTACTATTCAACACAGTGCTAGAAGTTCTAGCCAAGAGAAGGAAATAAAGGGCATCCAAATGGGAGCAGAAGACGTCAAACTTTCCCTCTTTCCTGATGATATGATCTTATACTTAGAGAAGCCCAAAGATTCAACCACAATATTCCTGGAATTGATCAAAAAATACAGTAATATCTCAGGATATAAAAATCAATGTCCACAAATCAATAACCTTTGTATATGTCAATAACAGCCAAGAAGAGAAGCTAATCAAGGACACAATCCCCTTCACAGTAGCATCAAAAAAAAAATGAAATACCTAGAAATATACCTAACAAAAGGGGTGAAGGTCCTCTATAAAGAAAATTATGTAACTCTATGAAAATAAATAGCAGAACATATTAACAAATGGAAGAACATATCATTCACATGGCTGGAAAGAATCAACATTGTTAAAATGTCTATACTTCCCAAAGCAATCTAGAGATTCAATGCCCTCCCTATTAAAATACCAACATCATACTTTTAAGACCTGAAAAAAATAATTCTGTGCTTTGTATGGAATCAGGAAAAAAAAAAAAAACATATAGCTAAGGCAGTTCTTAGCAATAAAAACAAGGCTGGAGGCATCAGCATACCAGACTACAAGGCCATCATGGTCAAAACAGCACGGTATTGGCACGAAAATAGAGATATAGACATCTGGAATGGAATAGAACTGTCTTGTATTAACCTGGATGGAAAGCTGTGGTGTATGAACAGCACTATCATTTATGTCTGTGTTTGAAGATTTAAAGGCTAGTTTTGTTACAAACTGGCTTCCTAAAAAGTATTCCAGAACTAACTAAAATATAAATTCAAAGATAAAAGATATCAGTAACGAGCACTATAATTTTACTGCAATCATGAAGAAAAGGTAATAAATGATCATTTTAATGTCATATTTCTAATAGGTTTTTAAATTTTTTTAAATCACAATACATTCTAATTTTGAATCTATCACTAAAAGAATATGCAATTTTATTTCCCTCAAAACAAATTTGAATGGTTTTAGGATAACGTGACCTCTTTGATAGTTAATATATAAAACACGTGGCATGGACATTTATATAAGTGAGTAGCTGAACACACCCTTTTTGCCTGTTCGGTTTTATAGATGAAATTTGTTTTTTGCTTGCTTCATAAGAAATTTAAAGAAGTTACTCAAGAGATGAAAAACAGCCTCTTGATGGAATGCTAAGCAGCGACTCTTCTAATTATACAGCATTTCCACAGAAATATGAGCAGATCCCATCAGCATTTCATGCATCTGTCTGGAAGTGTGAGAGCTTTCATTTGTCTCCCACGGAAGTTTCTTATTGCAAAGGCTATTGACTCAGTCAGTGAGCTGCCTGTTACGGCTAACTACACTCTATTCTCCTCTTTAAGGACAGGCAACCGGCATCCAGCTTCTTATCCAGCGACCCTCTCAGTTTACCTCGTTCTGAAGTAATGACTTTCAACAGCTTAAGTGGAGAAAGAAAGGGGAGAAAAACCAATTTGCCACGTAACTCCAGCCCTGGTAGAAATATGGAGTGGGATATTTTATTCCTTCCATAACCGTCCCACTATTTTTCTATCCATATTCATTCCTGAAGACAAAAATTCATTTCATAATTTCTCAATCATTATTGCTTTACTTTTTAATAGATAAAAAAAATGTATGGGCTCCTAGTCTACCCTATGACTTATTCTGATACAAATGCTATATCCTCAAATGAAACTATGTGGATATATGGGGCACAGAATATAGACAAGGAACAGATCAATTATAAAGTAAGAGGACATCAAATTGACAATCGCCCTCCAGCAATAGCACTATCAGTTATGTCTCTATTTAAAGATTTGAAGGCTAGATCTGGTTTGCTAAAAAGTATTCCAAAAAGTTTTGCATTCTGACCATTTTTCTGATGCTACTGACTTCCAGTCTCAAAATCTTTTCCTAAGCAAACTTCTGATACATTACGGAGTGTCATCAGACATTTTTCACATTGTTGCTTAAAATATAAGCCCATCTTGCTACTGTATTTGAAGTAAATTTACTTGCTGGAATGTAATTGCTTTCAACGGAAAAATGTCTCTGGGAGAACAAAGAACAAGTGGGCTCACTCCCAGAGCTGCCCTAGTGAGATCGTGGATCTAAGATGTTGTGTTTATTGCAGGTAAAACATTTAAGGAGTAAATTGATAAACAGAGAAGTCTCAATACGGTGACAAAGAGTATAAAATGATGTAACTTCAGAAACTCAACGACTTAGTTCCAAGATGGTGGGAGCTACATTTTTCACTGACATGTTAAGTTATAACACAGATAAAACATATAACTCAACACCTAGAACATTCCTTGGCATTTAATCAGTGCTCCATAGATACCTATTGAATAAACTAACAAATGAATGTGAATGAAGAACTGGAAAGATCTATCAATAAGAATGAAAAAGCTACCTTCAAAAATGTCAAAGCTATGAGTGGAAAAGAAAATGGCTCTAGACAGCAAAACTAGAACCCACAAGACAGAATTACAGAAGAATTCCTGATAAGTAAGAATAAGTTATCAAGTGCTGGGGTGCAGGACACACTCCTCCAGAATATGGCCCTTGGCATTTTGGAAATGGCAGAAGCGAAAAGGTTTTTTTGATCTTCTCTCACCCTTCTCCCCTAAAGCAGGCCATGAAATAATTCTCCAACCTCTAAATAGTTCAGAAGATCTTCATTGAAGAGGTTACCCTCCATACGCAGAGGGAGGGAATATCCTTATTTCTGAAGATGTAGAACCACATAGAAGAATTGTTCAAATTCTGTCTGTTCAAAACAGGCTTTGCTAACCATGCCCTAAATTAAAATTAGATCATAGCTTCTTTGCCCAATGGTACTGCTCCACAACTGTCGGCTTCTTCACTAGACATAGTATAAAAATAGACAGACTTCCCTGTTTCATTAGATGTTTTATTTCTGAACGCTCGTGTGTTACATAAACACATGCACTTAAATAAATGTGCATGTGGTTTTGTTGTTAATTTGCCTTCTATATTGTGTCTCAGCAAGAATCTTGATGCGTGTGAAGGAAGATAATACTTTTTCCCCCCTTTACCTCCCTAAGAAAAGATAAAAACTTTCTTTCATTACTGAGAGTTTAGATTTAGTGATCTTTAATATCCTTTCTATTTTTGAGACAGTCTCACTGTGTTGCTTTTGGTAGAGTTCCATGGTGTCACAGCTCACAGCAACTTCAAACTCTTGGGCTTGAGTGATCCTCTTGCTTCAGCCTCCCTTGTAGCTGGGACTACAGGCACCCACCACAATGCCAGCTTTATTTTTGTTTGTTTGTTTAGCAGGCTGGGGCCGGGTTCGAATCCACCAGCCCCAGTGCATGTGGCTGACGCCTTAACCGCTAAGCTACAAGTGCTGAGCCTAATGTCCTTTCAAAACTTTACTCCATAAAATATAAAGACTAAGTTTGTTTTCTAGGAGTTTTTTTCTGTTTGTTTGTTTGCTTTGGGATTTTTTTTCCTGATTACTAAACTCACTGTTCTCATTTTGTGAAACTGGAAACACTAGGGTAGTTTTCATTGGTCATTTACAGAACTGTGTATATTCATTGTGAGAGAAATCCATGCAATAATCCATACAGTAATAAAAATATTGGACCATTTTATTTAAATACTAATAGTTCCTACTCTGAGCCACATATCAAACACTTGGTGATAAATTTTCTCCAAATTAAAAAATATATAATTTTTTCCATTTTTTGATTGAAGAAGACATAATATTAAGGCTACAACCTATGAAATAAGATAACTTTATAGATCTCATCACAGAAAAAAAATTTCAACTGCATTAAAAGAAAAAGAACACATATGCCACAAATTACAAAGTTCGGATATCCTTAATTTATAGCGCATTTCAACAAAGGAGAATAAAGGGAACATTTCGATAGAAAATTGGGCAATTACAAATAGGTAAATGTAGATGATATACAAATGGCCAATGAACGCTCCAAAAGAAAAAAAAAACCATTCAGAGTTTCTAATAATAAAAAAGTACAAATTAAAACAAAAGGAGCCTTGAGTCTGGCACGTTTGTCCATTACAACAGCAAAAGGACATGGACAGATATTGGGTTTGATGAGAGAAACAGAACCTTTATAACAGCTGGAAGGAATTTATCACAGGGATTGAATTTGATGTGATGACACAAACTGATTAAAGAGCCTAACTGAGTTGCCTTTGAATCCTTTGCTGGGTCTACCTGCAGTCGACAGGGCTGGCAGTCAGAGAGAAGACAAGACAGATGTGCCGTAAGGAAAAGCTGCAATCCCATGAGGATAAGCAGGAACCTTTGGCTCTCTCCAGAGATCCGGAACGTTCATAGATCTCTGACTGCTTCCAACCTCCAACTCTGATGATGGGTAAACTGGAAGAAAGGATGGTCTACTTATTCCCTCGCAGACCTAGAAGTGCACCTGACCCAGGAATCCGAGAAGCAGGACCTGGTGGGACTGTGGGTCAGGCTGCTATCCACCTCCCACAAGGAACCAGCAGAGCCCAGGCAACATATGTGAGCTGCAACAGTGTCTAACCAAACATGGGTGCGGCTTAACTCCTTCCCCCACCATCACCCAAAAGGCTGCAGGTTTCTCTTGTGGGCAGCCCTAACTCACATCGTGCGAGAAAAGGGATTCTGGGAAGTCTTAATTCCAGCTCCGCTGACACAATACAAAGCCATCACAGATAACAGTAACAGATAATAAAGATAACCAGCTGGCACTGAGCGCTCCCTGTACATCAGGGACAGGGCTAATTCTTGACAGCAATTCTTTGAAGTGGTTACATAATTATACTTGCACTTTTCAGATTGGAAAAATGAGACACGGACAGATTGAACAACTTCTGAACCGAGACAGCCTAATTTCAGAGCTGTACTTTCAACCACTACTCCATTATTATTATCCAGATTTGATGAGGACAAAAGATTTTCATATTATAGTAGGAGGCTATGAGTCATGTTTGCATTTAAATTTGCCAGAAGCGCTATTCATTTTGAGCAAGGCCGCAAGGTGAGAAGTAGACCTGGGGATGATCTTAGGTTTTCTAAATATCAAAAACAAACACACACACATTATATAATTTATAGAGATCAAAGTAAAAAAAAAATTCTTTTGTAACTAGTGTGAACAAATGTATTTCCTACAACAAATTTACATTCGAAAGGTTAAAAAGAGGACTACAATATTTTACATACTTGGGATATGTATAGTTTGGGATTGCAAGGCTATATTCCTAGATGGTTACAAAAAACTTGGCACTTAAAGACTGAATATCCCAGGATACAATATCCAGAGTAAATCTGCTTGTGATCACAGCCAGAGAGAGATGGGTCCTGCATCTATTTAAATTTAATAGTCTTTCTCCTACCTGTCCAGTCCTGGAAAAACATTCTTATTTCACTGGGTTCCTGTGCCCTAGGAGGCCTTTGGAAAATTGCATGGAAGTGTTTTTCTTTGTCACAAGGTAACCACAGAGCACTTACTAGGCAGGGCCAGGAAAATCAATTCCTGGAGGGCACAGACTGGTCCCACAACAGGAAGTGTCCTGCCCCAAATGTAAACAGAACCCCAATCAGAAACATCTAACCATCTCCTACTTGTCTGAGGAGGACAATTTCAACTCACTGGTTGAAGTCTTCAATACTAAACCTGTTATAGTTTATAATTGTTAACCCTGTCTGTGAAAGTATTTCTATAATATACCACTACACAAACAAAATTTTATATGACCTCTCTGGAGAAAAAATTTTCTGTACTTCCAAAATGAGCATGCATATCTTTTAATGTGTTAAACCTGAGAAAATTAAACAAAGCTGTGCAAAAATGAAGCTGCAAAAATTATACGTTGGGAAATTGAGAAAGTGAACGGTTGAATACTTTTATAGCTAGCAATAAAACGTTACTTAAATACATTGTGGTATAGCCATGTGATAGAGTATAAAATAACCATTCAGAAGGGACAGATAATTGTATACACACTGATAATGGTACAATAGCCAAGGTATATTATGTTTGGAAAGTAGATGGCAAAAACAGTATATACTTGTATATATTATTTTATAAGGATTATCATAAATAGGTTAAGACTTTGAGAAAATTATACTCAAAATCAAAACTCTTTGTATAGACTATTTCCAAAATGTAAACACTACATTATTAAATGTCGTGGTGTAAATGGTATTTACTTTGTACAAAATGTAACCAATTTTTATTTGTTTAGGTTGAATCCCATGGCATTTATAAAGTAAATATTAATATTCCCATGCCTAGGATAAGCACTTAAAGTAAAATACATACAGTGATTTTCATTTGCTTTTACAGGTGAACCCTGAAAATGAATATACCAAAGGCACCTGCTTTTTGTGATTGATTCCACAGCAGCACATACAAACACTGACACTTGTGTTTCTTTTTCTGTCAGCGCCAGGCGGCAAGGCACTCCACAGTGTAAACAAAGTCCAGCTTTCGGTCTCTTCTCGCTCTAATTGCCCAAAGTATTGCCCTTGTTTTCCAGTCTTGCGAATCACCTTTGCTTTTCTCGTATTCTCTTCTATTCTCTCAAATACCAAATTTCATTAAATGTAAGATGTCACCACTTGTAAGACAACATGATTTCAGGGAGCACTAAGAAAGAAACAAACCTCTGCCGATTAATTTGACCCAATAACTTGCGACTGAGCGTTTTTACTCGAAAGCTTCTTTTAGACTGAAATCTGTATCACGTGCATACATCATGTCTACGAACACCTGAAAATGATAGTAGACAGGAGGTGAATCGGCAAAAGTATTTTCCAATTATTTTCATAACTGGCCTGCCTCTTCTGACTCATGGTTTTTTATTTATATTTTGATACATTTAGAGGTACAAGTAGTTTTTGGTTACGTGAATAAAGAAGGACATTCTGGTTTTTAGCGCACTCATCGCCCAAATAATGTACATTGCAGCTGAAACTGTCTCACTTTTCGACTCAGCTAAAACTAGAAAAACTAGATGTCCTTGTTTTTCACCAATGCATCCTCTGTCCCAGGAGGACCATGGGTGATGCCACATGGCAAAAAAGAGCATCTCAGGGATTTTCTTCTAAGCCACAAAGACATGCACTTTGCATGTTTTGATTATGGCTATGGTTCTGGTTTTTTTTTTTTCTTACAGAAATATGCCAATAAAAGGATTTCACAATAAGCAGGATGCATATGTCTTCCTTAAATAGTCCTTACGTGGTTGGTGACTATATTGATGCGCTGTAGTTGTCCGCTTGTGACAGCAGGCACCACTGTGCCTAGGCAGACAGGGACAGCAGCATCACAAAAGCTGTCAGGTTCACGGCCATGGCCCGATGCCACCAACTGTAAGGCATATCTCTGTTAAATATTAAGATTAAACTCACATGTGAAATGTTTGATTGTAAGGCACAGCTCTATTAAATATTAAAATATCATTAATATGCTCCTTGGAATCAATGAAATACAACAGTATTACAATACAAAGTATTACAATTTTATACATAGGACATAAGGGTACCTACTTCTCTCTTGTATGACCCATAAAAGTCACATTGCCAGTAAATAGTCAAGACAGAGGTCAAACCTAGGTTTCATAAAATACTGTGTTTCAGATCCCACCTCTGGTACTTAACAGTTGTAACTTTGGGTTTAATGCCTTTTAATCTCAAGGACTCTTGTTGATTAGATTTGTGCTAATTATTCCTCTCCACCACCCACCCCCACCCAGGCTTTACTCTCTGTTTCTCTCCTAAAATGTAATACCTCTTCAGTAGACATTTTTACTTCATATTTACTACTTCTAATTTCTCTGCTGATTGGAAAAAATGTACGCAATCACATATAAATCAGAGCAGAAATTTTAGCTAGAAATAGCACATGAGCTTTAATACACTGACTCTTGAGTTTTTATAGATATTTGGGCTCCTTAAGAGGTTTCCCTCACGTTTCTTCATCTCTAGCTATTTCCAAGGTGTCTGAAAGGCCAAATGCACATCCTACAAATAAATGCAGCAGCCTACAGCTATATTTATTTTAGTTTCTGAGTTTTATGTATTTTAAGAAATTTAGTCCTATAATTTTTTGTTAATTTAGACCATAGTATACAATTTCTCATTTCTTAAGTCATTCAAGACTACTGGAAACAGCAGCTATTGCTATTTTGGGATAATTACTTTTACTCTAATTTTAACCAACAAAGTTAAATAGATAAATTATACATCATTTATGAACATTAGAAAAACAGAATTAGAAATATCAGATTACGTCTATGATTGTCCACGTAACCAAAACGCAACGTCATATGTCACGGTTGTAATTTTAAATCATTTGACTTTCAATTTACTGTGCATTTTCTCTCAAGTTTGTGATATGCAAATAATAAAATTCATATTTACATATGTAAATATATATGTTAACATATGTAAATCTATATATACATTTTTTAACCACTAATGATTGTTCTCTTTTCCCTCGAGTTGCTTAACAAGCTGTAATAAAGCTTGTCACAACGGAACATCAGATTAATGGAAGGTTTCATTTATACTGAAAAAGAATAGTACAAAGGAAAAAAATGAAGAAGATATTTATATCAAATCTGATTTGGCCAGATCTATCTTATGTATCAGAAAGATCTCGTCTACCCTATCAGTGTGGTCCTGCTGAAATGGCCATTGCTAAACCCAGCTGTCAGCTACCTTCAGCTATTCACACGGCTCCCCATTCTTAAATTATTAATTGGCTACTTGCCAGTTCTCTTATAAGTTATTTTCAGCCATCTGAATGTATAGTTTGATTATTGGTATGTCTCATGGAAGTTTTATCCTTCCTCTCTCCATGAAATGCTCATATGTTAAAAACTGCCTGCTGCTAAATCTCAGATCTCAGTCTTTGGTTTTGACAGAGCCGCACAGCATTCTAATTGAAAGATGGTGGCTCATCTTTACACACACCACACGTATCTGACATGCTTGCCTTGACATTTATGTTGTAACAGATGGGGCTTCCTGTTTAACAGGAAGACAGAAAACCCCCAAGTCACATTTTCAGCTGTTCTGCTTCTCTGGATAAAACAGAAAACGGAGAGATGAAGAAAAAGAACCTGCTTTAATCACTCAGCCAGCACACCATGGACGTTTTGTGCCGTCACCTGTATTTGTGTCCTTGACACACAGAAAGCACCTCCTCATTACCTTCTGAGAATTTCTGCATTGATTGAGAGCTGTGTATAGAATAAAAGAACAGCTTTTTTGTCTAAAGCCTAAGACTGAAACTGAAATAATGTGATTTCATCAGTCTTAGTCTAATTGGGGGAAGGGCCTCTATTCCAGTATGAGATTATTGTCTTTGGTTTCCTTTTATTTTGTCTCTAAAGCATCAATGTCTTTGGTTTTCTGGAAATTATACTTTTTGCTGGACATTTGTCACAAAACCTGGATCAACCCAGCCAACCATATTTCCCTACTCTCAAACTTGGATAATGAGGATTATTTAGTTAACGTCTTTTAAACTTGCAGTTTGACAGCAATACAGATTCAAGATCTTCAGCCTCCATAGAACCTTCAAAACTGCACAGATATCTTTTTTTTTTTAAGCCAGAGTCTCACTCTGTCACCCTCGGTAGAATCCTGTGGTATCACAGCTCACAGCAACCTCCAACTCTTGAGCTTAAGCGATTCTCTTGCCTCAGCCTCACAAGTACCTGGGACTACAGGTGCCTGCCACAATGCCCAGCTATTTTTTTGTTGCAGTTGCCACTGCTGTTTTTAGCTGGCCAGGGCTGGGTTCAAACGTGCCACCCTCAGTATACGGGGCTGGTGCCCTACCCACTGAGCCACAGGCACCACTCAAGACATCTTGAATACATAGTTCATTACACGTCTTTTTTTCCACATCATCGCTCAAGTCAGTATCCAGCCCCCACTACTCCACAGAAATTATTCCTACCAAGTTGGCCATGACTTCCAAAATATCCAAATCAATGAATAAAGTTTCGTTCTTAATTTTTAATACTATGAAATCACTTGCTCATAAAATTCCTTCCACCTCTCTAGTGACTCCTTTATAGTCTACTTTGCAGACTTCTCTCCTTTGCCGACGTCTAAACATTCGCATCTTCTGGGTTCCCTTGTCAGAACTCTCTTTTCCTACTCTGTCCTCTGTGGCCATCTCAATCCCGCATAAAGTTTAGCCCCCGCTAAAACATTACCTGTATCTCTGGATCTCCATATTTACAATGTCATCTGTACCTCCAGAATCCATTATTCTACCCCACATTTTCTTTCGACTGCCCAATCCATGTTCTCAACAGCCTACAAACACCTGCAGCGACTATATCACTGGTTATCTCAGATTAGGCTTGTTCAGTCTGAACTTGTCATCCTCCCTTTTATCTGCTCTGTATCTGTCCTTCCTGTTCCATCATTTATCCAGTTGCCCAGATAAGAAGTCTGGGCATTATCTTTGCCTATTTTCTTGCCTCGACCCCCCATAATCTGACACCAAGTCCTAACTTTACCGTTAATTCTCCCTTAGCATCTCCCGAACCTGATCTCCAAGTTCCCTTTGCATTGCCACTGTGTGAGTTCAGCCCTTCTCTGCTCTTGGCTGAGTCGCTCACAGCACCCTTTCCTCTTCTTTGGTCCTTTACACTTTTGCCAGAGTGAACATTCCAGCGTACAAATTGGGTCACATCGTTCACTGCTTAACATCTTTCCTGGCTACCCTGTAACCTCAGAAGAAAAAAATGCAGCATCACACAAGATATCTTTCAGAAATGGAACCATCTTTCTGTGCAACCTTATTACTGTACACTCATACGCATCTTTTTCTCATGATTCTATAAGAGTTATGTATTTAGAATAAACATTTCGAAATAACTTTTAATGATGGAGTGACATAGTTTTACATATATGTATACACTTCTACCCACACTGCCCGTGGTCTGTGTTCTACCCACACTGCCCGTGGTCTGCCGTCCTCACCTGGGCAATTCTCATTCATCTTTCATGACCGGGATTAAGTCACTCTGATCCTTGATGCTGAATAGACACTCACTTTGCTGCAATCACAACACAGGTATAGTTACGATGAAAGTGTCACTGAGATTACCATAACAGTCTTTTCTCCTCACCCTCAATTCCTTAAGAGACAGAAATTTATTTTATTTCTCCACAGCTCCCTACACACACTTAGCACATAACAAGAACTCAGTAAGTCATTGTTGAATACATGTTTGATTATAACAGTCAAATTATAAAAATGTAGTCTCTTTAGATACTCGGTGCCTATTTTTTTACTAGAAAATATAGATTGAGGAAAGTTGGCTTTTGTTGCCAATTCAAATGAATTGAGAAGTTGAATTATAACAACTCAAGTACAAGAAAAATGTCAAAGTAAAAACAAAATAGAGAGGATATCCAATGATACAACCAACCACGTGAATTTTCTTTGAGAATATTCTTATCTGTTCTATTGAAAGGTACTTTTAAGTATATTTTATTGGCCTATGCCTGGAGGTGATATTTGATTTTATATTTGAATTTAAAGTATTAAGAATAGAAGATTTGGTAAGCGCAGACCCAAAACAGTGAAAAATACAACCTATTTATCCAGCAACCATTTTACAGCCTTCTAGATTTGCAAAGATCCACATCGATTTTCAAGGACTTATATGTAATAAAATTTGCCTCCAACAGCTTGATGGTCCAGCCAAAGGGAGAGCAGGAAACCTGATGTGTCTGAATTTCAGCCACATTGGTAATTCATGTTTCACTCTCCAATCATCAAAAAATGGAAAGGTCTGAAGCTGTGACTTTCAGCGACCTTCATACGTCATCTCAGCTGAACTTAAAGCAACCACAGGAGAAGCCATGAAACTTTTAAATGAGAAATCTATTGTCATGTTAAAAATAGAGTTCACTTTCTAGATTTTGTTTTGAGAATTGCAAAAATCTAAAAGTAACTTGAGAATGTAATAAGCAGGAAACCTAGAAATTCAAACTGAAAATGTTGAATGATAGAAAAAGATCTTATCAAGGAATGGGAAGAGTTTCATTGTTTCATTTCCTTATAAATTACATTGTGTATTTATTTTAATGTTTCAGATCTGAATAGCCAAAAATGCACAAAATTTATAATTATGAATAGACTTCTGTGATATATAACTATTAATATAAATGCTTTGAAATATAGAATAGCTTAAAGTTATTTGCATAGAGAAAGCACTGGAGAGTAAATTATGCATTTCTTCCATATTAAATGTTATTGATAAAAATAAAAGTCTCATTTAAATTATTCTTTATGTATTAGGAAATAAAAAGCAATGTGTTAAACATTTTAATACATTAAAGGAAATTAAATATGCACTAAGTCAGGGAAGAATTCTGTGCCTAAAATATACATAATGAAAAGTTAGAAAAATGATTGAAGTCTCTTAAAGTAGGTTAATATATCTGAGAACTGACATGGTTGATAGAAAATTAATTTACTAGACAAATAGGACTCCAGATAAATAGAAAATACAGCAAGCTTTGTTACTGTGTAATAAGGGATAGACTAAGAAAAATATGCTGCTGGCAGTCATAAAAATTTTTCTGTGGAGTAAATGAAATTACATATTTCCTTAAAAGTACATGCCTTTGATCATAGAAATGTAATCTAGGACTTGCACCTCTTTAAATTTTCATTTATGCAACTAGGTTCAAAGAAGGATATTTACCATCTGTAATATGGAAACTGAAATCAACCTGAATTTCACCAATAGGAGATTTATGAATATATATATATATATCAATGTTATTCTATCATTAAAAGTTATTTCAAAATGTTTATTTACTCCAAAGACATTTCTTGAGTGTTGGCAAAGTAAAGAGTACTTGGCTATAGTTCTGGATATAAGGTAAACAAAGCAGATATTGCTTATTCACAAGAGAAGTAAAACTTATTTTTGAATGAAAATGTTGGTTAAAGCACAGTATGTATAGACTCACCCTCCACCCATTTATATCCTGATACAGATAGGTGGATAGGTGTTTATATACTTCTTACACGTATGCATGAATAATAAAAAAATCTGGAGAGAAATATACTAACTTGCTAATTAGAGCTTTCTCAGGAGGATTTTTATAACATATCTGTAATTTGTACTTTCCTACAGTAAGCATGATTGATTGTTTATGAAAAAATAATCAACTTTAAAAAAATTTACTATGTAAGAAATGGGCCAGAGTTAAATTGGATTAACTAAAAGGCAGCATCATGTGAATAATAGATGTGAATAATAGCGGTTAATAACATTCAACTAATGAACATAAGCAATCTAAGCTCTGCTGTAGTACAGCCCCACCATACTGTGCTGTATATTACAACCAACTCA
Organism: Galagoides demidoff; assembly: GCA_963574575.1. Lineage (NCBI taxonomy): Eukaryota > Metazoa > Chordata > Mammalia > Primates > Galagidae > Galagoides > Galagoides demidoff. Next base: position 14,902 of record CAUYQV010060041.1, read on the forward strand.
TAGTAGCGGCAGCGGGAAACTGAGCAGTACAGCCCAGTGTCTGCCCCTAACCTGATGTCTAACAGCTATCAAAGGCTTTAATCCTCACACAACCTCCTGGGTAGGCGCTATAGCTGCCTCGTTTTACAGATCAAAGCGCTGCCCACAGAGAGTTTAAATAATTCACCTGGGCTTCCAAAACTGGTGAATTAGATAAAGGCAACATTTGAACCCAGACAGCCTGTTTCCAAAGACGGTGCATCTGTTTCTCTGTAAACACATATTCAGTCAAGTTAGCAGAAAACAAAATCCTGTACCTAAAAATTATACAAGAGTAGAGAGTTGGTAACTAGCAAGGATTTAAAAAGCTGCTATGTGGATATTTAGGAAGTAAGCTAGGAAATTAAAATAAAAGTAGGCTCAACAAGTTGAAAGCAACTTTTAGAATTTGTGAAAAAAACATATGACTGAAGGCCACATAAAATATAATGTCGATTTAAAATAAATAAAACCCGTCAAACCCAATGCAGAGATCTCTTCCTTAGAAATATTTGCATGCTACCAACCTATACTCTTGTGTATTTCCAGTATCAGAGTCAGCCCGATTTCACACACTCTTCCAATTCTAGCGGGGGAGTTCTCATCTTTAGAATTTTCTTAAGATGAGCAAAACTCTTCTTCTGTGTAATTTCCAGGCATTAAACCCAAACGTGTCCTAAATGGAAGAAAATGTACTTTCTTTCCTATCCAATGGTACACTCTAGTAAACACTGGAGAATAACTGTCTTGTGTATTTCCCTTTAGTTTTTTCTTCACACTATAGTTTTTTCTTTAAGCTTTCTTAAATGTAACATTTGTTTAGGGAATATATTCTGTGTTCCAGGCACTAAAGAAACAAAGACACATAAAAAAACTATTTTTACTCAATAACTCGCTTTCTAGAATAGAAAAACATTGTACGGGAGAGTTCTTTAGACACATTCTTCAGCGCTAACCCCAAATTATATTGGTAAATTCCTTTCTAAAATCAGAATCTGTGTTCTCTGAGGCGTCCTCCTAATCTGCCACCCTAATTAGTTACACTATCAAGAAAAGAGCAACGATGCTAAATTTAATATATTGCCTTGCACACGGGCGATGCATGGGCTGGAAATACATTAAAGCCTTTCTGGCTGAAGTCTGCAGGAAGTAAGCTCCAGAGGTTGCCTCAGCTAATTTCTATTACCTTTGCTTTTCTAGGTGGGTTCAGTCGGTGGGAGTTACCAGTAGGAGACCAGAGAGCAGAAGGAGACGCAGAGGCCACGGGGTTTATCCCCTGCGCGCTGTCTGCTGGCCCGTGGTTTGGTAGCAACTTTCTTCCTTCCCTAAAGCCTCAGCCCGTGCTGGGACCCTGTGCCCGTGGCTCAGTTCTCACTGGATTCTATCTAATGCATAACCCTTCCCGGTCCTTGTCCTTTCAAGGCTAACGACGGTGATCGCTTCCTGCTATTGCTACCCAAAGCGTCTCACCATTCCTGATTGGTTCCC
>CAUYQV010060043.1:0-18667 GCA_963574575.1 Galagoides demidoff
CTTGGTGGTGGATTCTGTACCTTTTGGTTGTCTTTTTGGGGTCGCAGCTCGCCTCAGGAAGGTTGAAGTGTGCTCCTCAATCTTCTCCCTTGGCTCTGCTCCAAACCATCAGCTAATTAGCTAAACTTCTGTCCTTTCAGCCTCCTTCTGGACAGGAGCTTCTGTAAAAACTGGCCTCAGTCCGCCATCTTGGCTCTGACCCCAGATGAGGAACTTGTGATGAAGATTCTGTGCTAGGGATTGATTAAGCATGTGCTCCCAAGGGAGAGCAATAAGGCAGTGTGGGAAGCAAGACATGGATGAGAATGTACTCTAAGGCAGGGGTGTCCAAACTTTATTTTCTTCTGCTACACATCAGAAGAATAAGAGTTGTCTTGGGTCACACATTAAATATACAGACACTAAGGAAAACAAAACAAGTCCTGAAAAAATCAGCATGCTGCCTGCCAGCTGCAGGTTGGACTCCACTTAGCGACTAAGGTATTTCTAGTTCTCTCTATGTCTGAGGGATGGCTCTAGGTTTGGTGTGGGCCACCAAGGACACTGAACCTAGAAGAGGAGTTCATAGAAAAAGAAGGAATAACAAGAGTGATATAGGTCAAAGAAAAGGACAGGTTTTGCTACAACGGAAAAAAATATTTTTATTGATGAGGGATTTGTGAGCAATTACTCAAATCATATGGATCTACTTTCAACCAGGAACAGATCATGCTTCCAGACCTCCATAAGAGAGTATAATCTTCAACTATCTGCAAGTGATGTTATAATGAACATTTGGACAAGCAAAGGAATATTTATAGAAAGTTTTCTGAAGAAAATACCAGGTGGCACCTGTAGTTCAGTGTGTAGGGCACTGGCCAAATACACTGAGGCTGGCAGGTTTGAACCCAGCCCAGGCCAGCTAAACAACAATGACAATTGCAACAACAACCAAAAAATAGCCTGGCTTTGTGGTGGGTGCCTGTAGTCCCAGCTACTTGGGAGGCTGAGGCAATAGAATTGCTTATACCCAAGAGTTTGAGGTTGCTGTGAGCTGTGAAGCCATGGTACCCTACCAAGGGCAACATATTGAGACTCCGTCTCAAAAAAAATAAATTCCATTCCTCCTCTCTGTTAGGCCTGCTATATTCTATCCTCAAAAAGGACAGAGAACAGAAATACTAACCTGGTCATATTAATTTAAGTCCTTTCAGAATTGCCTTCATTGTGTAGTGCTCAACGCTATGAAAGTCCATCATTCAAAAACCTCCGTGAACACATTTGTATTTTTAAAAATTAGTCTTGTTGAACTAGTTGCAGCAAAAGTAAGAGCATACCAGAGGAATAGTGAGGCCCTTGGAAAGAAAGAGAGCAGGCAGAGGCCTCTCAATAAGATTTAGCATAGTCTGAGTGATTCCCAGAAGGGATTTAGGGATAGGCCAATTCTAGATTTGGTCCTCTCAAGAAGGAGGGGCAATTCAGTGTTTGGACATCTCAGTCATTTTCATATAGACCAATTGAGGTTAGAATTATCATGAGTAAAGGAATAGTAGTCACTCATGTTAGTCAGAGAAATAGGATGTTGTTTTTGTGATTACTGAGTAGCTTTATCTTTATCTTGTTCCAAATATGATCATGGAGTGGCCTTGTCCCAGCACTGTTTATGTTAGCTGAGAACATCATGGTCTGGCTGTCAGCATGTCCATTTCTCACTTTCTCTGATTGTCAGCAGGGATGTACTTTATTTTCTCAATTCCATACCCTTTTTACTCATCAAAGTCAAGAAAGACAGCTTTACTAGTTCTGCTCCTGCAGTGGCAGTGCAAATTCTAAGGAACATGCCAACCCGCATACCACCTGGGTTATGCCACAAAAAAGAGAAAAAAAAAAACTTGTGGGAAGTTTATTCAAAATTTAATACCAAGAAAAAATACCTACTCAGGGAGTGATAGTCTCTATTCTTCATTATACCAAGGTCTAAGTAGGCAATATATCCTAGTTTCTTCTCCTTCCCCTTCTCCTTCTTCTTCTTTTCCTCTCCCTCCTTCTCCTCTTCCCACCTTTTAGGATGCCCAGAGTCCTGTCTGAAACTCCTTCAGGTGTAGACTTTGTTGGGTTTCAAATTTGTATTCATTTTTCTCCTTAATCCTACTTTTATATTTCTCTTTTACTATTCTTGTTGTGACTTCTTCAGGTAACAGTGGTGAACGAGTGAATAAATTCTTGAGCCATGTTGCACAGTTTGAAACTAACACAAAACTAGATTTTGCATTAGTTTCCAGTTATTTTATGAAAGTGACCTTTCTTTTATATTTTAAGGGGAGAACATCTGTCTTTTCTTCCTTCAGTTTCCTTCCTTCCTGTAACATAGCACAAAGAGATGTTAAATAGATGCCATTTGGAAAGTCTGTTTTTAATGGAAGATATTTGGTATTCTTGCTGGCAGACAGTAGAGGTCACCATGGAGCTGTGCATGATGGAGCAGCCTCTCCCAGACTGGGTCTGAAATGGCATGAAGCTTAACCATTTGATTCAGATGTGTATGCTTTTTGCTCTAGTCACTCAATTCACAGCATTTTGTGGTAGTTGTCTTTAATATCATTTTGGTAGTTGTTTGTAGGAGAAAAGGTGGCTTTTATATATTGTTTACCAAAAAAATCCATTTTGAGTACTGAGGAACTCTGAAAAAATGGTTACAAAATATGTTTACTTAAATATTGTGAAATGAGGATGGAAATTTGCAGTGCAGGGTATTTGTCATCTGTTCATGACTAGCAGATGGCTGCCTCCTCCTCATCTTCTTTTGCGAGCTGAATGACTCACATCTTACAGGGTGTGCAAAATGAAATTTCGAAACTCCCCACAGTAGAGGCGGCGGTGCCATAACTCGACGCAAAAAGAGTGTGCCAGCCAGAATGCTGCCAAAGACTTCACAAAATGTCTCTCTCATCGGAAAGAAAAGCATTTGGATATCTCTTTGCACATGTTCAATCCACCATCTCTGAAAGGATACAAGGCATCCTTTGGGCTGTGGGTGAGCCTGTGTGGGTGAAAGAGAGAAGGTGGTCTGCCATCCCAGAGCTGAGTAGTAATCACTTGTACCAAGGTGAATCATGCAAGATGTGTTCACCTGTTTTGGCTTTCCAGCCCTAGAATGGTGGCAGGTCTGTCTTTACCCCTCAACAGAACAAACTCTGGGTTATTATCACATGCTCCAATAAATAGAAGATTAAATACAGCGTAAAGAGATTTAAGTCATCTGAGCTCAAAATTTTTCTTTTCTTTTTTAATTAAAAGGAACTCTGGGTCCGCTATGCTGAACCAAAACAAGGGCTGTATTTTAGGCAATTATATATTTTTAAAAATGGAAAGTCCTGACAGCTAGGTGGACTAACAGCTAGCTTGACTTTTAGCCAAAGATTCTACTTCTATTCAAGTGATAACTAGTCATCAAAGATGCCCTTCACCCACATCACCGACCAGTTACACAGGCTTGAAGATATATGGGCAGGCACATCTGCACTTTCCAGTATTCACACCTTTATCTAGTCCTCATCTCCCTGCCCCCCCGAAGTCAAAAGAAGCCTTATAACTTGTACTTGAGTCTCTTGGAACACTTGTGCTGAAAGAAGCCTGATGCCATGTAAGAAGTCTGACTACCCTGATACCTGTATGCTTTGAGGAAGCTCAAGCTGTCACATGAAGAGGCTACATAAACAGATAAATGCCTGGCAAACCCCCAGCTCTTTTAGACATCTCAGCTGATAAGCTGGACATGTGATTAAAGAAGCCGTCTTGAACATTCAGCCAAGTTGATCCTTCTGATGACTCCAGCCACCATCTGACCCATCTGACTGCAGCCACTTAAGAGAACCCAAAGAACCATGGAGTTGAGCACAGTCAACCCACAGAACCAAGAGATACAATAAATAATACAGATACCCCCCAACTTACAGTGGTTCAACTTCTGATTTTTTTCCTTTATTATGATGCAAAATTATATGTATTCAGCATACTTCTCCACTTGCCATGAAGCTATGTCTGGAGAAATCATCATAAGTTGAAAACAACATAACCCCAAAGTGTAATTTCAACTTAAACAATGGTTCTATCTAGATGTAGCCCATGATAAATCAAGGAGCATCTGTAAATTGTTTCAAGCTACTATGTTTTGGGTCATTTTGTTACACAGCAATAGAAACACTTCAACACTACACACACACACACACACACACACACATATATATATATATATATGTGTGTGTGTGTATATATATATATATATATATGAAGGTCTGACAATTAAGTTTGCAAACTTACCCTAGAAGAAGTGCTACATACCTCATTGCTAAATATCACTACAGTCACCTTTGAAACTATGCACTCATACCAGCACTTAGTATATCCTTTGAAGCAATTTTTGAACAGTTTTTCTGAAATGACCATCAGAGGTGTCATCATACAACACACAAAAACATGCAACAATGATAATGAATGCCACTCAGCAAGACACCACCACATGTTAACACAAATATAGCTGTGAAACGCTGATGTACCATGGTTATGAAACCTTACTGAGTTGTTTGTATAGTGCTACCAACATAAATGCACAGTGGTAAGTCTACAAACTTAATTGTCAAACCTCATATGCCAGTAGCTCTGATGGTCATTCTAAGAAAAGGGTTCCAAAACTGGGTGTACTTTGAAAGTGACCACAGTGATATTCAGCAATGAGGTATGTAGCACTTTTTCTAGGATGCGTTCATGAACTTAATTGTCAGACCTTGTGTGTGTGTGTGTGTGTGTGTGTGCATAGATACATCTATTTCTATATGTAGATGGGGGTTAAACAATAACTGAATGGGTAGATAATGTTAAAATTCAGTAATTGGAAGCACTTTTGATATAAGCTTAACCTCCAGTATTTTCTTGGAGATCTTAAACTCTAGTGATGTGATTAAGATAAACTCATATATAACACAGTGAAGACAGAAACAGGATGCTTTCTTTGGTACTGCATAGGACAGGGACATACTTTATGGAGCTAAGAACCTGGAAATGATTAAATATAGCAGTACAATTGTCAGCCCTATGGCCCCACTGTTTGTTCACTATTGGATACCTAGCTATCTGAAACATATATACATTTGGAAGATGAGTAAAAATGTCCTGACAAGTTATTTTAGTAATAAAGAGAGGATGTTATAAAAATAATTAAAGGCTCTGAATTAAGATAGCCTACCAGAATAATACTTAAGGAATGGCAGCATGTAAGGATGTTAGTGCCAATGAAAAAGGCACATATTAGTCACCTGTAGGACTGGGTTAGAGCCAATGATAGAGGGGAAAGAAAGAAGGTGGACAGAGGGGAATGGAGTTAAGAGGAATAGGCCAGGGTGTATAAATAGAAGCGTTTTTAGGATAAAGTCTTTCCTGTCAAGCGCAACCATCACATTGCAGCAAGCAAATTTTGGTGAACCAGAAAGAGTACCAAAGCACAAATTGGGAGGGCTTTATTTGGCTACTAACAGGCAGTATAAACTTGGCAAGTCACTTACCCTTTCTGAGTCTCAGAAGGCATATCATAACTTATAAAGGGTTCTACAAAGACAAAGTATTATTATCAATTACAATAAAATGTGGAGTTCTACTTTATAAAATCTAAACTTCTTTTTAGTTATGAAATCTTATGATTCTGAATCATAGAAACAGAAGATAGTGTTAAATATTAAAAATTAAATTAGGCTTGTAGATAGAAGATATGTATAAAAATCTTGTACTGAAATTAATTAATGCATATAGAAAAAACTTCAGGTAATGACATGGATTTTTGTTTGAGCAAACAATGCCAACACATAGAAGGCACTCATAAAAATACTTGTGGGCTATATGAATTAGCTATTTCTGAGCTACCTGGAACAAAAAAAAATGACCTTAACAGTCGTCATGCCCACTATAACTTTGTCTTCATCTCTTGTTTTCACAAGTTTTTCCTCACTTAATTCTATTGCTTTGGCAGACACTGATATCCAAATTTCCAAATAATATCTAGTTTTGCTTCTCATCTTTACATTAAAGATAAATATTGGAAAGCATACATTTTTCCAGTCAATGTTAATTTCCTAATTTATGATTTTTTTGTGTAAACATTTACTGAGAAAAATTTCAATCATATAAAGTAAGTAGGACATCCATCACCCAGATTCATTAATTATCAATATTCTACAATTCTGGTTTCATTTACACATTCACCACTTCTTATTCTCAGTGGACTATAATCCTAGTGGATTATTTTTTAAAATAGACTTTCCCCATCTAATAAAATAAAACCTATTAACTGCTTAACATTCTTTTTATCTTATTTTAGTGTGCTCATTTGTGGTGTTCAATTTCCCAATTTTTCAGTAAATTATTGAATTTCAAAGAATACCCAGGGTGCTATATAAATAAATTAAATAAAATTGCAACAATTTTAGAAAGGCTCTCTGTTGATGATCCCTTTGCACCTAGGGTTTCATAGCTATTCTGTTTAGGAAAGGATTCACATCTGTCAGACTGCTTGTTTGCAAACATCCAAACTTTTTATAGCTGGTCGAAGAGAAAACATACCTAACAGATATGAGACATCCCAATAGAGTCTCTGGGAAGACCAGACACCCAGGCTTGAAGACATATGGGCAGGCACAACACCTAAATGATGCTATAGAATAGCTCCAGAAAGGATTTCCCCAGTGCCACCACCAAACACAGACACCACAGATTGCCCCATTGATTCGGGACAATGGATGCTGAACTTTTATGGCATCAGTGTCCCTGAGAGCCACTACCTCTGGCATCACCTTCTTCCATGGTGTCTATTTCTTCACATTTATGTCTTTTAAACTGAAATCTCAGGTAAATGCACCCCACTGACTGAGACTAAGACAAAAGTTTACAACCTAGCTGTAAGAAAGACTGTGAAAGTGAGTTTCTGTTCCTATGTTGGGAAAACAATACTAATAAGGTGTGCTATTCTCCAAACTCAGGTGCTCAAAGATTCTGAATTGCTTTAAATTAAAATTATCTTTGAAGTAATTCTCAGACTATGTGAAAGAAAGATTATAGCTCACAGAAGGAAATGGAGTTAAGAGGACTCTTATTCCTGCTATTTTTACTTCCATGATATAAACAATTTGTTGTTTGCTTCTCAGTTAAAAAAAATGCAATCCTTTTAATTTTTTAAGAAAGAAATTCATATCTACTATTTTGTCTTGCTTTTATATCTCTTCTCTTCTGGATCCTTTCCAAAATCTTCAAAACTCCCAGTCATCTTGAAGGTCTTTGCCATGTAATAGCATTTCCTTTTCTTCTCAGCTTCCTCCAGTCTACCACCTTGTAGTTTTCCAAAATAGTTTGTATTCTAAGCCATTCTTTGATGTGATATTTTCTTTGCTCTACAACTTTCTCTCATTTAAAAAATGGTTTTTAAAGCATATATCTTTCCCTTGATAAAGAAGAATGTATCTCAAATGTTATAAAAAGTTGATGTTTACTAATATACACTAACTCCCCCTTCAGTAATTGTACAATTATAGACATGTTGAGATATTTTTTAAGTGAATATAGTGAACCATCTATTTTCTATTCAGAGAGAAAGAAAGAAAGAAAGAAAGAGAGAGAGAGAGAGAGAGGGAGGGAGGAAACAGGGGAAAGAGAGAAGGGGGGAGGGAGGAAGGGAGAAGGAAGGAGATAAGATATTCACTCTTACAGATTTATAAAGATATTGCAGAACATTTATAATTTATATCCAATCTCTTTAATTTGGCCTTTACTATTCATCATGTCCCTTTTTGCTACTTGCTGAGAGATCATACTTGCTATTTCAAATGAAATTTGGACAATACTTTTTAATTTCAAATGATAAGACAAAGAGGGCTTTACATTATGTAAGGCAATATTGAAATGTGTTTACTATAATTATCCACAATAATAATATAAATATACACAAAAGTCATTCCAGAAAATTATTTTGTGCATAAAATAATTTACAGTAAACCTCCCCTGAGGAATATAATATAAACCATGAAGTCACCACAGAAACATTTCTCTCTCACTTGATTTTCTTCTCTGTATCACTAAAATACAAAACTTATCAATTTACAGTTGCCAAAATGTGGAAACAGTATAAAAGCCCCAAAAATCCAGGAATGGATTAACAAGCTGTGGCATATGTATACCATGGAATACTATTCAACCACTAGAAAAGATGGAGACCATACATCTTTTGTACTAACTTGGACGGAGGTGGAACACGTTCTTCTTAGTAAAGCATCATGAGAATGGAGAAGCAAGAATTCAATATACCGAATTTTGATATGAAGATAATTGATGATCTAGTGCATGATGAGGGATAGGGAAATGGGGGACTAGAGAGAGGGAAGGAGGGAGGGGGTGGGGGGTCACAGTGTTTGGCACACCTCTTAGGGGAGGAACACATGTATAAGAGGAACTTTGCTTGGCAAACGCAATTAGTGTAACCTGGATCTTTGTACCCTGAATGAATCCTCAATAATAAAAAAGTAAATAAAATACAAAACTTAGCTATTTACATAATCTATGTTATAATCATTTTAAATGTTTGAAATGTTTCAATTGCCCTATCCTTTTCTTAAGGAATATAATTTAATAGGCAATTCAGTAAAAAATACTATCCAATTGTTGGATGGTTTGGACTAAAATCAGCCATTAGCCTAAGTATGTTTTATATTGTTTAGTTCTTTTGTAGGAGGAGTTTCTTCTTTTTGTTATGCTTTGTTTTGTTTTTCATCATTGAATGCAAATGAAACATTTAGGAAACAGAAGCCAAGCTGAATGTCAATGTGAAATATGAATAAGACCAACTTTATTCTGATTAATAAGCTTCTGGACTTTACTAAAATACAGTTTTGTGATAGTAAAAGGCTTGAATATTTTGCAGTTTTGAGAAAAAGTTTTTCTCAAAAACCTTGCTAGTTTGCTAACTATTGCTAGTTTGAGAAAAAGATCTTAAAATACATATCATACCTTTCCATAATAACGTCAAAAGTTTACTCTGAAACCAAAAAGATAATATTAACAACCTCCAATAAACACTAAGAGAGGTGGGAGAGAAAAAAGTAGGAAGAATTTAATATAGAGAGAGTTCATACCAGTTTTCTATTAGTATGGAACAAATTAGCACAAATTTAGAAGCTTAGAATAATACTCATTTATTATTCTACAGCTTCCATAAGTAAGGATTCCAGTCATGGTTGACTGGATCCTCTGCTCATGATGGTCTCTGAAGGGTATGATCAAGGTGTCAGCCAGACTATGATCTCATCAGCAGTTTGATCAGGGAAGAATCTGTTTCCAAGTTCCCTCAGGTTATTGAAATGATTCATTTTCTTCTGGCTGAACTCACAACAGGTTTATTCTTGAAGATCATTGGAAGAATAGAGAGCAAGTCTGCTCCAAGACTTCTATACAAATTATAGGAATTATAAAGTAATCACCGGCAGAACATATCATCATCTGTGCCATATTCTGTTGATTAGAAACTAGTCACCATGTCTACCTGAAATCAAGGGGAGAGTGTGAGCATGGAGAAAACACATTAGAATTCTGCCTATTGTATAATTGAAAGAGTATTTTAATGAATACCAATGAAATCCGAGGCAGAGAGTTTACTTGAGAGAGTCTCCTGTGATTAACATACTTGTTGTAAATACTGAGGTGCAGGATACTCCAGGATTTTAAGGTTTTAGAGGGAATAAACCCAGCTGTGGCTCTAGCCAGTTTGCAGCTCTGATCTCATATGGACTGTGTGAGTCCAGCCTTGTTCACAGTATTTAAGGGCACATCTGAATATACAATGCAAAGACAATCCTGTTTGTGATGCCACTAATAAATTACTTTTACTGAAGTGAACAGACATTGAGACCCTAGGGATCATGGGGTCCCTCTGGTTCATCTACCTTAAGTACAATCATCCCTGAATGCCAGAAATGAGTGCAGTCATCCTATTAAGAGACTCAAACAAAAGTGAAGTTAAACACCCTTCATGTGAAAAAACAATAACATGGGCAGTGTCTTTGGCTCAAGGAGCAGGAGTAGGGCACTGGCCCTCTATACCAGGGATGGCAGGTTCAAACCCAGCCCCAGTCAAAAACTACAAAAAAACGAAAGAAAAGAAAAGAAAAAACAATAATGTGATAAGTAGTAAAATATGAAAATGAAGGGCCACAGTTCTCCTCTTTTGAAAGCATACCTGTGTTCCTCATCATAAATAAAAATGCTGTACAGTATACTAGATGCAGCCTCTTAATCATGTGTTTATGCCTATAAATAGGATTATGGACATGTTTCTATACATGAGTTTACGTATAGAAATAGGATTATAGGTTATAATATGGGAATTAAGGATAATATACATTTAATTTTTTTTCTGTATTGTGGAAAGCAGCAATAAACTATTCTCTGAGAATCAGATGCTGAAATGAAATTAGGGGACCAAAAAGTTTGTTGGAGGCTGAGTGTGGTGGCTCATGCCTGTACTCCGAGCACTGGTGGGAGTCTGAGGCTGGTGGATGATTGAGCTCAGAAGTTCAAGACCAGCCTGAGAAAGAGAGAGACCCTATCTCTACTAAAAAAAAGAAAAAATAGCTCATTTTCATGGCAGGTACCAGTAGTCTCAGCTACTCAGGAGGCTGAGGCAGGAGGATCACTTAAGCCCAAGAGTTTGAGGTTACTGTTAGCTACGATGACATCATGGCACTCAACCCAGGGTAACAGAATGAGACTCTGTCTCCAAAAAACAACAAAAAGAAAGTTTACTGGGGACAACACTTATGCAACAAAGAATTTAGCAAGGAAGGTGGTATCTGCATAACTCCATGTGGGCCATAGAAGTCATAGATCTGACCTTTAAATTAAAAAAAAAAATCAAGACGTTCTATGGTCCTTATTTTGAAGATGATTATCTCACAGAACCTCAGGGACTTAAGCAAATTCTCAGAGCTTATCTCTGGCATTCTTTCACCTTTAGATAGGCATGCATTGAATCACTCTGATGGCCTTGGTAGGTGGTTCTACAAATCCCTGTTCAGCTATTCCACTATGAGATTGTATATATTTGAATCTTTCTAACTAAATCTTCCAGGTCTATCCTAGGTCAGTAATAGGATAGTATTCTCTGGCAGCTTCCTTTCTTTTGCTAGTCCCTTGCATGTGGGAGTTAATTCATATCTTCTCTTCTTATTCTTATCAGTTCTCCCCAAGAAGAACAATTGTAGCAACACCAAAAACAAACAAACAAGAACACTTTTATCACCATGGACTTCAACTTATACCTATAGCAGTGGTTCTCAACCAGCAGCTATTTTGTCACCCAGAGAACATTGGGCAATGTCAATGACAGTTTTGGTTATCATGGCTGGAGGGAGGTGTTAAGTGCTGTCTAGAGGAGAAAGCCCAGAGATTCTGCTAAAATTCTTACAATGTACAGGACATTTTCCAGAACAACGAATCATTTGGGCCAAAATATTGATGGGGCCAAGGTTGAGAATCCTTGCTGACAACTCCCATTTCACATACACTTCCCAAGTTTCACTCCTTTGCTCCACACAGCAAGATGAGAAAGGCATGTTTGACTTATTTTCTAAATAGAGTAAAAATAGAGGTCCTCAGATGAAGTTGTATTGGGAAACAAGCCTGTTCTATCAATTAGGCATGGTAGTCACAGTGCTTGGGGACCACAATACTTTTAGGGACCAATGAAAATGTTTTAATTTTAGTTTTAAAAAGAAGGAAAAATCAATATAGCAACAATGATAGAACACTGAATCAAGCTTAGATTGTGTTTGCTTTTATAGCAACTCTGCGATAAAGCTTAATTTTTAGTATTTTTAAATAGAGGAAAGGACTCATGAAAGCATAAGTATTTAGGGCCCACAAAAATCATGATGTAACTCTTTTGTGTAGGAAAAGGAGTAATAGGAATTTGAATCATAGATAAAGTGTGAAATATGCTTGAGGGAAGTGGGAAAACACTTTTAGGAGAGAAATGTAAGATTTGGAGTAAAACTTCCAGGTGGTATTACATGCTCATTTGGGGCTGGTATTTATCAATTTAAGGCATACCTATTTGTCTGGTAATGTAATTCCAAAGCTTAGCTACATGAGTATGGCACAAAGCAAGCAAATGTTTGGGATTTTCTAGTGCTGTCTATGTGGAGTAACAGAGAGTAAAGGAAAGAAGATAATAAAATTTTCAATAGAATTTATATAATGAAGTGAGAGAGCTAAACTGAACAAACAGTAAAATAATAACATAATGGGGTCTTTGGATCAAGGTAGAAAAGTTAACAAATTAGAGATTCCAGTAGGATTGAAAAATTGTAACCCACGTGTTACGATTTGCGTGATTTTAGAAAGCTAGCATGTGCCCAATATGCATTCATCAAGAGCAAGAAAATTTGACAGCATGGATTAGTTACTTTGGGAGGATCTTGCCAATTTACTAAGTTGCCTGTTAAAAAATGTAGATATTCTTGAGAAGGAAAAAAAAACAGCTTTTCAGTTAGCTTTTCAGTTAGCACCTTAGCTTACAGCTAGTTGAGACTGGGATCTAATAAGCAGTAGAACCCTGAACATGGGCTTAGGAAGCAGGCCAATTCAAACAAAGATCCATTTGCCAAAAATCTATTCAACTTGCAGAATGGCCAACATGATAAATTGCCAATTACAATACTATTGATTCACCAAAAGATTGTTTCTGTTTACCAGTAAAAATTTTGTAGTAATCTATGTTGAATGAAACTATTCACCAGCCACTGAAGATTTTTTAAAATTTTATTTTAGTTAATATAGTTCAGCTTAGGTTTCATTTTTAATTTGCTACAACCATTTTACCACAGCCCTTTTGCAGTTGATTTGTTAGTCCAACTCACTTCAACCTCATTTTCTGTGTGATTTACACACTGCTGAGAGCAAGCACTTTTCAACTGTCTATTAGAGAAAGTTTTCCATGAGTATTTCATGTTTCTGTACATTTTGTAAGCAAGACAAAATTTTCCTTCATTTCAGGCTATCTTCTCAAGATTAATTCTATAGTGAACAGTATCTCCTTCCTCAAAGAGGGGTTGGAATGCTTACTTTCCTTCTTAAAAGATGTGGGTTCCCTACACTCAGTGTTCTTTTCCTATAATGTAACCCACTATGTATACAGGTATCATCTGGCTGTCTTCCCATTAGACTGTGGAAATTGGAGTTTAGGAAATCTTCAAAGAAATGTTGATAGCTATTGCTATTTTTATATGTGATAAATTGTTTCTGACCTAGGAGTCTCATGTCTTCTAGAATTCATGAAACTGTGTCACACTAAATTGCTAGATTACAAGTGGGGTAATATCTCAGATGCTTTCTAGTTTTTGATGCTGTCCTAAGTGCATGCAAAATGTTTGTCTTATTGAGTCCATCTAAGAAAATGACATGAAGGTTACGTTAACCAGTTTGATGAGAGTATTTCAAAATGTATATGAAAATAGCACACTGTACCCCATGATTGCCTTAATGGTCACAGTTATGCTATAAGAAATTTTAAAAAGTGAATTAAAATAATTATAAAATGCTAAAAACTGAATTTAAAATATATTGGATGAACAAAAAATCTCTACCTCAGTTCTGAAATTTCTTATGATTTGAGACATGCAATATTTTTAATTTGAAATACACAAGTAATTATCCATTTAAAAGGGCAAATATCTAAAGTATTTAAAAATATAGAATACATTACACTTTAGCTATCCATGATAAAAGGCAGTGGTAAAACAGCTGTACAAAAACTAAAACTAGACTCAATGAAATCCTTGTGTTGAAAACCTAAATGCACAAAAAAAAAATCTTTAAAAGCTGTTAAAACTATCCCAGCTGATTTGAACTACTATAAATTTTGCAAATCATTAAATAAAAAAAATTTTTAAGTACTTTGGTAGTTTGGTAAATTTCTCATTCATTGGCCTGACCTAGCTACTGACATTTGAGGGGTGAAAGAAGATTCAGAGAATTTGGGGAAAAGTATGAAAATGGAAATATGGGGGTGGCAGATGCCTCTAGCTGCATCACTTAATCAAGAACACCAGCCTGTGGTGAAGGGAATTTTCATAGGTAAGTGCAAACTAGTCTCATTTGACCTTTCTGCATTGAAACTGGTGCAAGACAACTACTTTGTCAAACTAAAACAATCCCACTTAGTAAAGGCTCCAGTGGTTAAGAGCTGACGTTTTACTGACCTGAATTCAAGACTGCTTTTACAATTTTACCGAATCTCTCTAACCTTTGATTTCTCAATCATAAAAGTAGAGGTAATCATAGTACATGTTTCCCAAGGATGTTGTGAGGATTAATTGAAATGTACATTTAACTTGCTTAGCTGCTATATAGAAAATGCATTATTACCTTAGCAATAATATTATTAAGAAATTTCTTGAATTAGAATTTCAAAGAGCACTTTATTAAATATACTTATTTCCATTCATGTTTTATTAACTTTTTCTTTACACACTTTGGGGGGAAAGCACAGAGATATGGCACTTTCTAAAGGGTTTATAAGTCTTTCTAAGGATTAATATTGAGTATATCTATGTGTTTTAAGGAATCCAGATACTGCATACCCGTTTGCAAATGTTTAGGTTTTGGCAAAACAACAAATGGATTTTGCAAAGACTCTGTCCTTTAATTATTTAGCCTCTATGTATTAAAAGGAAATTAATCCATGTGGTATTTTTTAAATCTAGTTTCACTTAATAAAATCTAGTGCTATATATAGAACTTGATGTTCAAGCAATTATTGCCTCCCACCTTCTTTATAAGTTACCCTTTTCTCTTTTCTTTTTGGAACTTGAGTTACATGGAAATTAAAGTTCAACTAAAACAAGCTTTACTTTAAACACTGAGTGCTACAAAGACTGGTAAAGAATGTGACTCAGTATCCCTGGAGGTAGAGTGGTTATCTTTATGGTCATTATTGTCAACTAGATAACACTTTGAAAATATAAGAAGGATCTCTGGTGAATCTTGATACCTTCTTGCATCTGGACACTGGTGGAAATAGAGGCATATCCAGATAATATTATTACTATTTCAAATACTATTGCTGGCTACAATCTATTGAACATTTACTATGTCATAGACACCTAACATATTTAATGACAGTTGAATTCTCACAACACTGTTATGCAAACATTGTTACCACCTTTTATTGCTGATGAGACTTAAGAGTTTAAGTAATTTACTCAGGATTATCCAGCTTGCATGTGACAGAGCTAGATTTTGGACATAGGGTTTTTAGTCCCTATATTTGGATATACCTATATTTGCCAATAGGTTTTTAGTCCCTATATTTGCCAATATACCAAAGTACTTAAAAATTTTTTTTATTTAATGATTTGTTTTGTGCTTTAGCTGGGCCTGAGACAACCTTAGTCCCAGATCATAGCATTCTGGATACATCCCAGTAGTGGCCCTAGTCAAACCAGGATCTAGTTAGGAAAGAAGGAAGCAAAGGCTTGGAGGGTAGGGAAGATGGAAGAATTACTCAACATCAAGTGCTTTCTTCCAAGTTCAACATTGTTTCAAACTTTTGGCTATCTATAGCTGCTGTTGCTGACAAACCTATAGTCCAATGTATAAAAAATGAGGGTATTCCTAAATTCTGTCACTAAGGTCTCTGTTGATGGACTATGAAGACACAAAGAGTTTCCTTGGTCTTGTCTTTAAGATTGGCCATTTTTAGAATGAAGTTACAGACACTTCGGAAGGTAAGTAGACATGTGTGATATGAGTCAAGATGCATATCAAATGACAGAAAGCCCTAATAAGCAGTATATTAAACATACAAGGTTTATTCTCTTGAATAAAATGTCTAATATGTGGCTGATGCACAGCTCTATGGTATCAGGACCCCAGATTTCTTTCATCTATGGCTCTTTCATATTTATCATGTGCACCATGATAGCTGCTTGAACTTCTTATTGTCTAAGATGGTTACTTGAGCATCTTTTCCCTATCCAGTCAGAAAAAATGAAGAATGGCTAATAAAGCTCTTGCTTATATTTTTAGGAAACTTCGTAGAATTTGTACATATCAATTTTTTTGCATTATTTTGGCCAGAACATAGGTTACACCTAGCTGCAAGAAAAGATTAGAATGCCATTATTCTAAGTAGTCATAGCTCTAGATGAAAATCAGGGGAACTATTGCCAAAAAAGGAACACAAAACAGATATTGAGGACAATTCACCTTCTTTGCCTCATACAAAGAAATTAAGCCAGGAAAAAAAGACTTGTTTTTGAAAAAAAAGTAGAACACTATTAGTGAGGGAAAACTTATATTGTCTAAGTAATATTCTATCTCTTTATGGATGAAACTCATGTTGCCTGAGCTCAAGTTCAGATATTATCCATCCCTTTAATTTGTATACACTATACCATGTACTGCAGCCTAACAAAAAGAAGATGAAAAGACAAGTTATGAGAACATGTGTTCCTGAGTATTTATTTGTAATACAATTTTTAAAAAAGACTGTCTTGACCCAGTTTTGAGACCTTATTTAGAGGTCAGTCAATTCTTTCCTTTTACTTTTTTAGAATGACTCCTTTTTTATTGTTTTAATTTTATTTTTAGTTATTATGGGCACATAGTAGTTGTACACATATATTTTTCTGGAATATATGTGATCCATTAATATAGAGATACAGTGTGATGTAATGAAATCAGGGTAATAGGGGTATCCATCAACTCAAGCATTTAACATTTCTTTGTGTTAGGAACATTCAAATTCTACTCTTTTAGTTATTTTAAAATGTACCTAACTTGTTTATTATAGTCATTTTGTTATGATATCAAATATTGTTAATTATATTTATCTGACTATATTTTTATAGCCAATAATCATCTCCACACTATCCCTCTCTCTCCACTACAATTTTCGGTCTCTAGTAATCATCATACTATTCTCCATATCTATGAGAGTAATAGTATTTAATATTTCACTCCCACGTGTGAGGGAAATCATGCAAAGTTTGTCTTTCTGTACTTGGCTTATTTCACTTAACACAACGTTCTCCAATTTGATCCATGTTGTGCCAAAGGACAGGATTTCAGTCTTTTTGTGGCTATATAATATTACTCAAAGTAAATAACAAAGAATACATGCAAGCTATGAAAATCTATGGGATTTAATAAAAGAAGTCCTAAGGGGGAGGCGGAGCAAGATGGCGGAGGAGATGCACCCCTGAGTCAACTCTCTTGGTGGTTTCAGGTGAGAGTGGGCTTATTGGATCCCTTCCGCGTGGCATCCTTGCACGGATAAGCAGCGCAGGGCGAGCAGCAAAGAGGTGAATTGCTGGATTGGAAGTGTAGCCCAGAACTATGGTGTCAGCCAGAAAAAACTCAGGGCAGCAGCTGAAACGGCTCCATCTGTGACCTGGCCGCAGGTCCATGGCTCGCGCCCTGCGGTGCCAGGTCGCGGCTTGCATCTTGAGAGACAGAAACTAATCCTTCCCCCATGAAAGGCTCCTGTACCCAATTCATGGGGAGTTTGTGTGTTTCGCAGAGAGTGCAGTGAGGCGTGGACTCCCAAGCTGAATTTAGCAGCCAGAAACAGGAGACATTTGGACCCGGTTTAGGGTGCCAGAGATCCAGGCATTCAGACAGAAACTTGAGGGGAAGAGACTCTGCTTAGAAACCGATCCATGTTATAATTTTAGAAGTCTGTGTGGAGCTGCCCTGACACGGTGACCAGCAGGGTGAATCAGTTCCCCTCTTACAAACACTGAAAAATCTTTTGAACTTCCCGCGGCAGTGGCGGGGACGGCGGCCCTCTTACAAACACTGAAAAATCTTTCGAACTTCCCGCCACCACCGCGGAGGCAGCGGCCCTCTTACAAACACCGAAAAATCTTTCGAACTTCCCAACACGGCCGCGCAGCAGCCCCTCCCCCACTGGAATACAGACCACTCAAGGGGTGCCCCAGCTCTTTTCCCTCAGACCACAACGGTTTTCTGTTTGAGGGGAAATTAGGAGTTGCGTGAAAGTCTGGCAAAGTGTGAACTTGTGTCCCAAGTTTAGAGGACAGATAGGAGTGGGTGGCTGCTAGGAATCAGATGCAATGTAAAACCTCCAAAATGGCGTCTCCATAACACCTTCTCCAGAAGCATGGAGATCTCAAAATCTGATCTACAGCCAGCCATCTGGCATCTGAAACTAAACCAAGACGCCCAACATTTTGCGGGAACTGTTGTAGGGAGAATCTGGGCATCCTGCCAGCAAAGATTCTCCTTTGATATATATATATACTTTTTTTTTTCTTTTTTCTTTTTTTCCTTTCTATTTTTGGTATCAGTGCAGGGACCACTCACAGCACCACCTGTTGTCTAGAAACTATACTGCAGCATAATTATACAAATACTTTTTAACTGAAACCCTACCGCATTGAAAAACGGACTTGTTTGTATATTCTCAAAAAAAAATTGTTTTAGCAGTGCCTTCCTTTTCCTTTTTTTTTAATTTTTAATTTGTTAACTTTTATTTTCATTTTATATATATATATACATATATATATATACATATATATATGTATATATATATTTTGATTATCTCTGTTCTTTGATTGTTTGCTTTCCTATGTGT